>APFE031271529.1:0-13720 GCA_000404065.3 Pinus taeda | reverse complement strand
ATATGATCTCATATATATATTTTGCATTTGAATGTTTTTACAGGTTCCAACCGGGCTCTCCGCAAGATGATCCTAAAAATGATAAAGTACTTCACTCTTCCTAAATGATAAATGAAATCCTCATCTACTACAGACTTCGCACTTTAGGGGGCAATCTGTTACACAAAAATATTGTCACCATGACTATTTGCAGTCAGTATGGGTCTATCATCACTTATACTGGCCTCCTAAGCAACTCTCAGACCTTAGATCTTCATGCCAAGCTTTGCAAATGAGAGAAAGACATTGAAAATCAATAAAACTCTGGTTCCGCACTTTCTCTCACTTTTGCCTGTGGGCCCGCAAACTTTCTTCATATTACCTGCGTATCTGCACGCTCTATCTATAAAGGGGTGGCTGCGTACCCCTGTAAAAGTAAAAAAGGCGCAAGTTTATTCTAAAAAACGCACTTGGGGTTAATTATAGATGTTTCTAGAAGGAATTTTGATGTGGATTGTTCGCTCCAAGGTGGTTCATGCATCCCAAAAGAGAAGGGGCTAATCCCTCGATAGGAGGAGCTATCCCTTTGAAGGAGGGCTTTATCCCTTTGAAGGAGGACCTAGTAACTTCCCTACATTGCACTATAAATTAAGGCATTGGGTCAGTTGCTGGAGCGGTTAGAAGATGAACATTTTTTAGGGTAAATGCTGATGGAATTGGGACTTCCTAGTTAAACATGAGAGGGGAGATCACATACCTTTTGGTTTCATTGGGAAGTGAGTGAAACTTGTCAAAGTAGAGGAGACTTCTTGTCGGACCCTGGGAGGAGCTTGTACAGCATCAAGGCACAGGTTGTAAAGTTCTTCTTTGATTTGAATTAATAAAATCAGATTCATTTTTCTCAACAAATTGTCTTATGTGATTTGTTTCATAATCTCCTTGATCATTATGATGAATATGCTTTATGATATTGGCTTTTCACGTGCTATTTAATTTGTTTGCTTGTTTGTGTTTGCAGACTTACACTTCAAGGAAGCTCATTTGGAGCAAGGGAGCGAGGCTTCCAAAAACTTCCATTGGACCCAAGGTAGGCCTAAAACACTTGTGTGCCTTTGTTTTTAATTTCATATTTAGAGAAAGATAGTTTTTGATTGGCTTGCTTGTCACTAGATATCTTTAGATACTAGGAAGGTCGATCTTGTCCGCAACCTCGACTCATTCCATGTGACACATGTATTTAGAGGAGTAGGGAATGAAGACCGAGATTAGTTTTGGTTCATCGTAAGGGCAGTGTGGGAAGCACATGAAGTTATGAATGATAACATTAAGAAGGCAACATTGGTAAGTGCACTATAGGATCTAGCACTGACATGGTATATCAAGCACTTGAATGATCACCTGAATGCTGGAATAGCGGAGATCTAGATTCTATTGAACAGAGAATTTAGTTGGCCGAAATCCGAGACGCAGTCCATCATCCAATTCAAGGAGATCGCGATGCTTACATGCAAAACCCCCTAGGATGTGGATCAGAGGCTGAAATGTACAATCCACGAGGCTAATATGACACTGACATATGCAAACACCGCATGTGGTTTGTGGCGTCTTTGACACCACACTTGAGGATGACGCTGTCACAACAAAAGCTCTCAACCCAGGCAGAGGGATTGGAAATGGTGATGAGGTTGCACGAAACATTGATATAGGATCTAGGGTTGGGAGTCCAACAAATCCATGCACAACTACAAAATATATGTTTAGAGATGCAAAGTTTGAAGCAGCATAGGGTGCCCCGGCTAGAGGCGCACGAAGAAGTGTGGTGTATAAAATGTTAAGGCCAAGGTCGCAACAAGGATAACTGTTTAGTATTTGCGAACTATTTGGTGGGAGGGGGACCGATGCTGTTGAGACCGGAGGCACAAGCAGGGCTAAGTGTAACACCTACGCTCTGATGTGCAATTTGTCAGGTGGGAAGGAAGCACGCAATAGACAACTGTCACCTGTTGTAGAAGTATACCCAGACTCTGCAGCAATTGTACTATAATTTCTATAGATCAGTGGGTCATGATGATCGGACATGTCAGAGCTATGAGCTAATGATGGATAGGACCCTAGCTTATCGAATGCAGATAGAAACGCGAGGCCTCAATCCAGTGGAAGGAATCACATGGGGGGGATTTCAAGGGTGAGTTCGAGGACAAGGAGGAATGAGACCCAGACGAGGGCACGAATAGTTAATCTGCTACAGTTGCAGAGGACTCCGACACTACGTGTGCGACTATACGAATTCGACTAGAATATGTTATCCATATTGTTATCAATTTGATCATGAAGCAGTAGATTGTCTGACATTGATCGCACAGACGCACGAGAAAGGGGTACTACAACCTAATCCAACTCAAAATATTCAAATGATGAGGTCTGAACCAAGCGAAGAAGACCACAACATTAATATGGTGCTTAGAAGTGGCGTGACTACAGGGGAAGATAAGGGAAAGTAACTTAAGGATGATACATGGGTTTGCAAGGCCCTATGAAGGAATCTGAGCTTGGCTCGGAACATGCCAAGGAAATAGTTATGGAAGCTAAGAAGAGCTTCAAGGAGGCCTCTACCTCAGGTAGTAAGGATCAACCAGAACCAGGAATGGATCCATCTATGCTCACTACCTTTTTAGAGACATGCATGAAGTTGTTATGAGACAATAAGGTAGTTAAAGGACACCAAGAGCTGATCACTAGGTGCACAGGATCAGGGCAACTGCGTGTAGTTCGAAAGATGGGGAAGCATGCTTTACACACTAGGAGGGAAATGCGGTTGACCGAAGAAATTGGTGAATATGAGATGGATCAGGTAGTCCTCAACCTGGGTTTAGATGCGAACGTGTTACCAAAACAGACTTGGGAATGAATGAGCTAGCCCACATTACAGTGGTCTTCTATTCAATTACAGATGGTGAACCAACAAAAGATCGTGACCATGGAAAGACTACATGGGGTCACAGTGGATATTGAAGGTGCGAGCACGTAGAAGAACTTCGAGCTAATAGAGATTTTAGATGACAGTAACCTTTACCCCATGTTATTAGGGATAGATTGGGCTACAGATATGAATGGAGTCATCAACCTGAAGAAGGACAAAATGAATTTCAAGAAAAAGTCCTTACGCGTAGTAGTTCCACTCGATCTGGCTAAAGGGTTGTGCTACACAAAGCTGGTGCGTGAGGATGACAATAACGATGAGCTGGATTGCATCTATCAGATAACGGTGTCAGACCAGGATCACATGAACCTGACTGAAGATGGAAGAACTCATGGGAGCATGAGAGTTCATGTACTTCAGATTTGGACGAAGAAATAGAACAATGGCAAAACTGGTTGCATGAAGTAACAACACTAAGTTGCAACATGATGGTTAGGTCACTACAGTGCATGAGGTCCGAAGAAAGGGAACTACCAACATATAAGAGGGAGACATGTGTCGATGAATTCTTAGACAAATTCAAATGGTCAATACCAAAACAGCAGAGGTATGGTGTGATGGAATGGGCATTGAGCGCGACACCCGCACGATGGTGGCAGGCACACCAGAAAAATATTGGGAACTGGCATGAATGCAGAAGATGGATGCACTTACGATTTGGAAGTCCCCAGCGTTGAAAACAAGCTGCGCAGCTAGGGAAAAACAATTTGCGTGCCCACCTGTGTTGATGGGTACAAACGAGTGCTGGGCAAGCACAACACAAGCTAAGCATAAAAAATCAGAACCTAATGCAGCAGCGGGAAAAGCGACGCACTCTGCAAATATCCCACAATGAAGCATTCACAAAGCTACGCGGAATAATGAATAAATTTTACCAGGCAGGATGAATAGACTAGGACCTACGCGTACCAGTAGTTCGATGGGCCTATAGGACCATAAGCCAAAACTTGAGCACATCAATATCCAGAAGAAAGAAAACCAGGGAGACAAAGGAGAGGCCATAGACCGCATTAGGGATAGGACATAAGGACCTAGGTAGAGGAATTACGTAGTTGCAAGAAGACCTTTGGAAATAGAGCATGAGACTTCATGAACTTGATGACCAATGGGCATGGCTAAGGAAGAGAAGTGCGATACTGGATGAAGAAATTAGTGAACCGAAAAACAAAGTCACGCAAGCTGGCCGCACAAGACTAAGCATGCTGGTATCAAGGCTACCAGCCCTACCACTACATTAGAACGAGTTGTCACCCTACTATCACGACTGCAACCACATCCTACTACATGAGGGAGTGTACCACACAAAGAAGAATGCGACACGCTACCTGATGTACGGGTAGTCGAAGGGTGCCCACAGCCCTAGCTAGTAGGGAATTCGAAGCATCACACTAGGAGTGCAACCACTTGACTATCTATAGGAAGCACAATCTCAGTGCTTCAAGTAGTTGAAAAAAGGCGTGGGGCTCTAAACAAGTCTACAGAAGAGCTGTGTGGAAAAGAAGTTTCGCACAGGGCCAATTTGTCACAGGGATCGCAGTCACGCATAAAGAGTTACGCTACTACGCACCTATTCTGGGAGGTGACGATTGACGACACTGTTCATGACAAGAGCTTTAATTTAAGGTAGAAAGGAGCGCGCGGCGGGTCATTAAGACAGGAGTTAAGAGCTATATTTGGGATGATCTATCGCCAAAAAGGTACTGGTGACTCATATATGGAGGGAATGGCCGTGTTTAAATTCAAAAGTTACCATAAAAGTCCAAGGGGTATCTGTGAGCAACACTTAGTTGTTTAAGATTTGAGCCAATATAGAGCAGCGAGCACCAAGCCACCTTGCCATCCGTATGTATGCAACCAAGTGAATCCAGTATCCACACAATGTCAAGAACCAAAGTGCGACTTACGGAAGTTACCCCAGAACCCCGGGTGACTGAGGAGGAGCATGGGGAGGCAGCAAGCACACTAGAGGTACCAAAGCCCCCATGCATGCCACGAGCACATAAAAACAAGCAGCTAATGGGGCCAGTCTGGGTATCACCATAGAACCCAAGAGTTAATAAATTGTCAATAACAGAGAAGGAAAAAGCTTTCACTGTTGAACCAGAGGAGGAGGAGGAAGATTCGCAAGCCCTGATAGCACAAATTGAGGTGCAGGGTGACGAGATAGATAATGTCTCTCAAGCTCCTTCAGTGATAGAGTTACCCCCCTACATTCCCCCATGGAAAGGGATAGCTAAGATATCGAAGGACCTGGAGGCCACGAAGAGTGCACTCCAGAACCCACTTCTTCCAGATGAGATAAGATTTGATGGATCGCCACTGGGATGGGTACCGAACATAAAATTTGAATACTGGGACCTTGTGGATAGTGAGAAATTCCTGCAGTTGGCTACAGAAAAATTACGGCAGCAAAAATGGTTGCACAGTGTGGAGATGGCTTGGTTACTCAATCTGCGGTGGATACCCCACTACCACCACGTGCCCATCATAATTTTTGTCATCCGGCAGCTACTGTGTATAGTACATGATGGATGTATTTTTCTGGAGGAACCAATTCCCATCACGGCTAATTTAATTCACCGAATAACATGATTGCCTATTAAAGGAAGCAATCTCGCAGACATCGTAGGAACGAGTAGCGACTTGGGCCTTGCAGAAGCTGTGAAGGCCAAATATAATCTAGAGAAAAGGAAGAGAGGGCATGTAATAAAAAGTATCAAGGACTGAGGGGTGTGCATTGCCACCCACCTATTGGCCAGCAAGCTCGTGAGGAAATGTTGTGCAGATGAAGTGCAAACATCTATAATTGCATTGGTGGAGCAGTGTGCAGAAGGGGTCCAGTTCAATTGGGCGTAGTTTCTCAGTGATGAATTTTTTACGAATTGCAGGGAAGCCCATGACTAGGGTAAGAGCTTCCACTATGCATGGGTGCTCTTATACATCTTGTTGGTTTCCAAGGAGCTACAAGTAGATAGCCAGTTTCCCGCTGTGGAGCAGAACATACCTGAGGCGGTGAGGTATACCTCCCTTTGGGCAACAAATGATGTGGCAAGGATCCAGGAGATAAAGGTATTTTGGACATTTGTAGAGGAAAGATTACAAACATGGCTCAAACATAGGCTGCACTTTTCCCCAATGGTATATAACACATTATAGAGTGTGGCAAAATTCAAGGCAGATATGCATAACTTGTATATCTGGGCGCACAAGGATCCAGCCCGAGCATGGGAAAAGCTATCATTCATTGCCACTGATGATGCAATCTTCAAAGTAATGGCGTCATGGTCTCTAGAGTGGCGCGCCTCAGACTTGGTAGAATTAGAAAGGATCACGACACAACAAAAGAAGAAGGAGACCAAACTGTGCATTGCGAAGCTAGCGGAATGACAACATCAGGAACAGGAAGCAGCCATGTAGCGGAAGATGGCTGAGGAATTAGAAATAGAGTAGATGGTATGAACCATAGCCACACCCACTAAGGAAACTAAGGAAGGCTAGGAAATGTCCATAGAGCAAGACATACAGGGAGAGGAGGACACACAGGAACGCATGGACCTTACAAAAAAATTGACCCAACTCAAGAGGTTGCGTGCCCATGAGTAGCCACCTGCATGAAAAAGGACAAAGACAATAAAAACTATGGAGGTAGACCTTGTTGACAGTAGCGAACCAATTCGTGAGGTCACTAAGGATGCTCTAGAAAAGTTGATGATGGAGCAGACAACTGTGTTGAGGGTGCTCAGAGCGCAATTGTAGGCCTTACAAGTCTGACACCCACGAGCGATGACACTACACCTTGTGGAAGGTATAGACGAATTGAATAGATGGTGTACACACACAAAATGGACACTTTGGTGTTACCAGAAGGCACCGTCTTAGCAGAAGCCGAAGGGGACATGAGGGGCTAGGGATTGAATTCGGCTGCCCTTCCCAAAGAAACCCTATACCAGCTTCATGATGGGGTAAGTACAGAGATTCATGCTAGGGAAGGTCGTGCTCGCCAAATATTGATTGAGTAGAAGGATAAGTTAGAATAGCTCAGCATGCAATGTGATAGCATGGTCACCAAAAACTAGGGATTAGAAGAAGTAGTGGAAAAGGCCTGTAGCAGCATTATAGAGTTGGCCATGCTAGCGAGACTCCCCACCATAGAAAAAATTCATCAACTGGCAACTGGAGTTCGTAGGACCCAAGAGGAGGCCACGAAGGTCTAGTTGGAGCTAA
This sequence comes from Pinus taeda, assembly GCA_000404065.3. Classification (NCBI taxonomy): domain Eukaryota; kingdom Viridiplantae; phylum Streptophyta; class Pinopsida; order Pinales; family Pinaceae; genus Pinus; species Pinus taeda. The sequence continues at coordinate 6,537 of APFE031271529.1, read as the reverse complement.
ACCTACAGATCACGGAGCTACGAATGATACCATCCTCTATACCTCTGGAAGTCAGAGAGCAACACCACTGTGCCATTAAATCGAGATTGAAAGAAATAGAGCATGTTGTCCAAGACTACACAGGATTGTTGGACTAGTCACTCATCACCCTTACTTCATCAAAGGAGGACCCAACACTACAACAGTTTGAGACAGAAGCGTGGGAATTACAGTGGGCCTATGACAATGTTTGAGGGACCGCGTAGATGGTCGTCCTGACCTAGCGACTAGCCAAGGTGAGGGAGGCCCATACTTTGAAAGAATAGGTGGACACCGCACGCTAGAAAGAAGCATGGCTTAAAGCATGCATCCCACCTTGGCTCGAAGAAGAGTTCACGGTCACCACCATATCAAGGAGAAGCTGACCCAGATGCAAGACGCATATATGAAAAGGAAAGAGGGGGCCTCTGACAATGATGCATGAGAGAGTCGCACACAGTTGATACAACAGACAGCTAAGGAATGTGTGGTAGACATCCGTAAAGCGTAGATATTGCTAGATGAACAATGTGGAAAGATCACTGTAGCGGCCAAGTGACTGGGGACAAGTCACGATGATTGTGTTGGGGGCCTATTGGGTAGCAGATCCCCCGTGTAACAGTTTTTGGGCTTAAAGCACACATTTTTGGGTATTTCTATTGTAAAATCTCTGCGAAGTGTGCAGAGCGGAAATTGTAAGGGGTCATGTCTAAGGGTATTCTGCCCGTGGACCATAGGAATTTACAAATAGAGTGAGGCTCTAGGTGTAGAAGGTAGTTAAGTTTAGATTGGATCTAAAGTATATGGGTTTCGGAAGGTAATATTGGATTGAAGTCTGTAAGTCTGAGTCATGGGTCGTAGTAGTAGAAGGGGCTCCGCAACTATGTGCGCAGAGGCCTAGTAGAGTCTGCAGTAGTGTGCGTGGACCCTTGCAGCTCAGTGCGCAGCATAGGAAATAGATTGTAAGTAGGAAAAGCATCAATAAAGATAAGTTGGGTCTAGCATATCGTGTCTCTGTTGCTCCATTTCTATATTCTGGTTTATGCATTTGTTAAAGTTTATGATTTCGTGCATATCTATTTATGTTAATTGATAACTAAAAGTGTTGGACCCATTTAACTTAATTCAATATCTATAATAATACTAAGCACAAAAAGGGGTAAATTGCATTCACTCCCATTATCTTAGTCCTGCGAAGGTAGTTGCACTAAACAAACGACCATGTGGAAGTAGCTCAACGCGTAGGATCGGTTCACAAGCTTTCCACACCTCATCAAGATATCTCTAGGGTGTGGAAACCTACTTCTAGCATGCTCCCATACTACCTCGGGTGAGACCTCAGTCTACGCTCTGCGAACTATTTCTGAATGGGCCAGTAGTTTAGGATTTTTTGGCTAAAACACTTTTGAACCTGGGTTAGGCCCCATCAAGCCAACAAAAGATAAAGTTTGAGTTGGTTAGGGAGATATTAGGTGTGGAAATAAATCAATTCTCCATTAAAGGGGAAACTTGAAAATAATGGAGAATGGGTTAGGGTCCTAGGTTCGAGGGATAAAAGTGTCTTTACCTCTTTCTATTCATTTTGGGCATTTGTATGTCAGTTTAGGCTATGAACTACTATTGGCATAGTCTAAAGAGTCACTATGTGAGATCACTACAACCTTTTCATAGAGGGTCCTTAAATACGAGTAAATATGAGAGTCTAAGTCTATGATAAGGTCATCAAGTCATTTTCTAATATGAAGTCATTTAGGGTTCAAGGGTTATGTATAACTAGTCATAACCACGAATAAACAAGTCTAACTCATTTATCAAGGTTCTATTAAGTATGTTGTTAATAATGTTCATCACACCCTATTCCACCATCCATAACTCATTACCATCATTTATATTTCGTGATCATAAGAAGCCTTTATCCTAAGTTCATACCTATGACCAAGTAAAACATGAGGTGCACATTTTCAAACTTCTTTCATGCTACCCTCATTCTATCTCCACTAGACAGTTCACATTCTTCTCCCAGGAAAATTGACAATTACACAACACAAGGCTGAGAGTAGTCTCACATGGATTTGAAGACAAGATTTTTTCAACTATGGGAAATTTTTTACGTAACATCTGCACAAAATTCTAAGCTACATAGTAGTTGCATGTCTACTGTGCAAGTTACCCATTTGTTATATTTTTCCAAGAAATTTCTGCAACCATATCAACCATGGAGTTTTGGCACACTCTTCTATGTTTGTTGTTCAAATTGATTATTTTAGTCATAATTTTCAAAAGCTTCTTTTCTTCAAATGGAGCCCAATTTCAAAAAATGGAAAGATGTTTTTCTCAAGCATGGGTCAAAGAACAAAAAAATCCTTCAGTTTCTACACAAGTGTCATAAATTAGGAGATTCAATTGCATCTTTAAAGTCTATTTTTTCATACTGTGCAATTTACTATTTTAGTCATCATTCTCGGGAATAGATTCTGAGGAGATGGGGAAGAATTTTAGGAAAAGGAGAGAGGTTTTCCTCAAAAAGCAAGTTAATCTACAAAAAAATATCTCATTTTTTATATAGGTGGTATAGTTGGGAATTATAAGTGTCACTTTTAGACAAATTTGTTAGAAAATTATATATTACAGAGCAGTGGAATACATAAAATATTGTAGAAATATAAACACAGAAAACACATAAAACAAGAGAGACACAAATATACATGGTTCACCCAGTTTGGGCTGCGTCCACAGAGAAACAACTAATCCTTCCTTTTATATTATCCAACAAACTGAAGAGATACAACCTACAACATATCCACTGGAATTCCCTCTTTGCTCTCAATCTCCTCTCTCTTCCTCACTCATAATACAGATCTACATAGACGTAATACAATTCCCTCATATACAATGAGGGGGTTCCTTCTAGGGAAAAAACCCTAAGTTAAAGATAACATCTATTGTCAGATCTCTGCCTAATGAATGGATCAGATTGACTACGAAATTACAACATTGTATAAGGCAATTTTACATCTATTTTTAGCTTCAGGGGCACTGCTCCCAATCCCCCCACTAGGGGGGGCTCCCAAAGGTCACAATGGCACCCCCATGGACCCCCCCTGCAGAGTATATTTTACAGGTGGTGTTTCCACCCCATTACAAACTGGGGTCCAATGTGAAGATACCTTTGGATACAGAATATAATCAAGCTCCACACGCAATAATCTCCCACTTAAATACTTCTTATAGAAACTACTATTGGCTTAGTGGGGCTTGACCCAGGTTTAGAGGTGATTTAGCTAAGCAAATCCTAGTACTACTGGCCCTTTTGGCAACAATTTGTGGTGTGTGGACTGAGGTATCACCCAAAGTAGTATGGAAGGGTGCTAGAACTAGGTTTCCACACCTTTGGGATGTCTGATGGGCTTCTAGAGGTCCGTGGTCTGACCTGTCACTACGCGTGCTTGCAATCCCTTCGCGACCTGTGGTGCGGCTTCCACATAGCCCTACTCGGGGCGCAACTCGTATAATACCCAAGTTACTTGCTAATCAACCAATTACTTAACTTGTGTGTGTAAGATTTATGATTATTACAACATATTCAACAATCATATTAGTGCGCGCGATTCATAAATGAATTTGAACATAAAGAAGATAATGCACAAAAATTACACAAAATTAGGAATCAACTTTTCTTTATTAGCTTTCTATCCTGATTATAGACTTGACTCGACCCTGCACACTCAGCTGCAGAGGTCCACGCGCTCAGTTGCGGAATCTACTTGGCCTTTGCATACTCAGCTGCAGAGCCTCTTCCTACTACTACAACCCAAGAAACGTATAACTCTAATCTAAGCTAGAACCATTCCTTTGATGCTCTCTCTATCATCACTTTCTTTACAAATTAGAGCCTCGCTCCATTTATACAATCCCATGGTATGTGACCACGGGTAGACTGACCTTACACTAGTTTATAATAAAATGTTTAGGGTGAAAAACCCTATGACTCAATTGTACACTTCGCGCTCTGTGCCTGCAATTCGTGGAGTTTTACAACATCTTTGACCAAAAATTAGGATTTGAGCCCCAAAACCTATTGTGCGGGGATTCTATGCCGAACATGCCCCCAACACAATCATTGTGACTCATCCTAAGTCAATCTGCTGGTGCAAAAACCTTGGTATGGAGCCCCGTCCAACCGACCTGTGCTGCACGGAGGTCCACAATGCACTATTCTATAGTTTGCTTGATCTGCTCCACTCTTTTGACTGAAGTCTCGCTATCAAGGGCAAATCCATATCTTAAGGCATGCATTTCCTTAATTTATGTAAGGCTTCATCAATCCAAGGCTGGATGCGCACTTTAAGGACTGCCTCTTTCTGCGGTGCGACATCCACTTATTCTTTCAATGCCTTTGCCTGTGGTAGCTTCACAAGCCATTGGGCTAGGACAAATGTCTGCACTGTTCCACGCACACTATCATACTACACTTGAAGCTCCTATACCTACGTTTCCAGGCGCTGTATGTTGGGGTCCTCCTGTAATGAAGTGAGGACCGCGAATGACTCTTCAAACATAGCAGTGTAGTTCTGTACTGCCTGACTTATTTCCTCTAGTCCTTTTTGAATAGTTCTAGTGCATTTTTCCCTAACATCTGGTGGATAGAGGACTACGCCTTTAATCAGAGCTCAGCAATATGAAGGTTGAGGTCCAACTGTACCCTCATTTCTTCCCCCAATACCTTACGGAATCCACTAGCTAATTTGTGGATTCGCACTCCAACTGGTAGGTATGTGGCAATTTCGAGCTCTAGAACACGGTGACATGTTTCCTCTACCATTTCCTCCATCTGTTGATTCTGCACAAGCACTTCATCACGTTGTATACTAAGCTGCTCAATAATGATTTTATGTTCACTAAGAATTTGTACTACACGTCCTTCCCTAGCTCGGAGTTCTGTTGTCACTCCATCCTATAGGTGATATAATATATCCCGCGGAAGGGTAACCAAGTTTAGGCTAGGTCCCTTGATCCTACCCACGGCGGCTCTATTGTTGTCACTTGATGCCCTGAGTGCACCTTCCAGTAGCACTATGTTGTTGGCCATTTTTTTGCGTATCAGCTACTCGACTGTTGCTGTACTTGTGGCTCCGTAGGCAACTATTGGTCCCTCCTATGGGGGCCGCACCTAAAGTTGCTGCAGTTGCGCCCTTAGGGCCCCCAACACATTTTGTTGCTCCATCATCACTTCTTGGAGTGCTTCCAGGTGATCTCACAAACTGTGTCACCAATGTCATAGAGGTCACCCTCTGTCAATGTAATTGGCTCGATGTCTAGTTTCAAAGCCTTGGCCTTCTTTCGTGGACTTGACTGCTCTGCAACGTGTAGTCGTTTCAGTTGGGTGGACATTGTGTGTTGCGGTGGCCCCTATTTCTTGTCCTACTGCTGCTCTTTCGGTGGCCTTTGTCTGTTCTGTTGTTGCATTTGCTACTTCACGGGCGGCCCTTACCTCCATAGTCACTTGTTCATTATGCCTCTGCTAGGCAACCTTTGTGACATGCAACTTGGTTGCCTCCTTCTGTTGCTATGCTACTATTTAATCCATTTCTGCAAGATCCAAGGCATGCCACTCAGGAGGCCATGATTCGAGCACGGAGAATATGGCATCATCAATTGCGATGAAAGGAAGCTTGGTTGAGTTCTGCATCGAATCCTTATGTGCCTTGGTATACACATTGTGCATATCCACCTTGAAGTTTGCAAAGCTCCGTAGACTATTGTACACTATGGATGATAGGCAAAACCTCCTATTAATCCACATTCAGATGCTCACCTCCATGAGCACCCAAAATATTTTAGTCTCGCGGATTCGTGTGGCGTCTTTCGTAGCCCAAAGCGATGCATATTTTTCTGCCTCTGGAAAGTCCTATTCAAGATGAGGAAACTAATTGTCCTCGGTGTTATGAAACCAGCTCAAGAAAAGATAGAAAAGATAGATCAACGCCTTAGAATTCAACCTCTTCGAGGGGGAAACCTCCTTTATATTACATAAATGAACAATTCTTGGATGATACAAATGAAAAGACCTCCTTCTATATATAGGAGTCTAAGGGGTCATAACATAATCAGAGCCGACATAACAATAATAATGTAAGGGCACAATAATAACAATAGTGGGCTTCTATGGGGCACAATAGTAACAATATGGGCACTACGTGGTTACATCAATATAATTAGTGGGTTGTACTAATAACAATAAGGGGTTACACTAGTAGTATAGGGGCCTAACATGCCCCTCTCCTTCAAAAAGCATTGTCCTCAACGCTTGCGTAGTTCTTGATGCTTCTGTATAAAATTCTTATCCTCCCATGTGGAATATTCAGCGGGTAAGTTCTTCCACTTGATGAGATACTCTGAAATTGATCAATTTCGTAGCTATTGGGTTCTTTTTTCTATGACTGCTTCAGGTTCCAACATGATTTTTCCTTCCTCTTCAATTTCTAGCAATATTGTTTGAATTGGGATCTTTTGAAACTT
>APFE031271509.1:0-11846 GCA_000404065.3 Pinus taeda | reverse complement strand
ATAATCGGATGAATGACTAGATGACATAACTGCTTCTATAAAAACTGCCTTGGAGATAAAGATGCTGGTGTATAAAACTGTGTTGGATTTCTCTTTTGTGATGTGGTTGAATTCTGCCAACAAGGGGAAAAAGTGCAACAAGGGACTGTTAGGAAGGGGGAAAATAGTAAGGGATTAGGGACTATTGGGACAAATTTTTTAGGGAAATGTAGGAGGGTTTTTGGAATTTTGTATAGGGTAGGGTTTGGGGTTCTTACATTTGGAAATGTGTGGAAGGAATTGGGGATATGGGTTTAGTAATTTTTGGGGGTAGGGAAACTTAGGAATGATGAAAATAAAGGAGAAATTGGATGGGGGAATGAATTTGGTGACAAACAATAAATTTGAACCCTAACAACAGGTTTTTTGGGTTTTGCTATTTGCTTAGGGGTTCACTGCATCAATCATCACAACACATCACAATATAAACCTCAAAATTTGATGATAAACAACAACCTACTTGAACCCAAGGTAATGTAGGCGATTTTGGCAATTGGAGGCGATTTTGGAATGTTTCGGGCCAGTCAACTGTATGCGCCGCGCAGCTCACCCAATGCACCACACCGTTCCAGTGCACCGCGCCCATGTAAAATAACAATGCACGTTTTCTCCCAGTGCGATGTGCCTCCTCAATGCGCCGCGCCACCTGCTCTATGCGCTGTGTAGGCTAAGTTTATTCCAATTTCTCCCAATTTCACACTTGTGCACAAAACTTGCTTTGAATCGCTCCCTCTTCGTCTTGGCATGCAAATGAGTTGAATCAATTTAATTTTTATGAAGCCATGATGATGTTTGGTCTTGGAGGTTCTGTGCACCGCGCACAAGCCCAGTGTGTCGTGCCTCCTGGATGTGCCATGACAGTATAAATTTACATGGTGAATTTGCGCCCAATGCGCTGCGTGGCCTATGTGCGCCGCGACCTCCTCCAATGCGCCGTGCACACTTCCAGCACACAGCTTTCGCACTCAAACATGAAATTCACTCCTCCAAAACTCAAATCGATATCCTTTGACCTCTTGGCATGGCAATAGATGTTTTAAGCAATGAAAATGCTTCATGGAGTAATGTGTTTAATTTTTGCTTCTCAAAAACCCACTTTCTTATGTTTTTCACTTTGGCACTTTTTCATATTAATACAACTCTATTTTTCAAATTCCCTTTTTGATTTTGGCTTAAATGTTGAATATTTTGGCTATTTTTTTGTAGGGATAGTGGCATGTCTTGACAAAGGAAGACCAGGGTTGTGCTGGAGAATTCAACAACTAAAAAAACTTCTGAAAATTACATGGCAATTTATTACAAGACGAAATGACAAATTTTCTTCAAAACAAAGTTTTGAAGAAAATTCATAGTCCAGCAATATGACGATGAAAATATTTGAAATGAAAACTTATTAAGAACCTCCCTCTAGCCTGCTGGCATTATTGGACATTTTGAAGACACAATTTGTGAAACCCTAGACCTAGTGACTGAAACGACTCTTACTAATCAAAAGACTAAAACAAGGCTGTAAGTGACTTTAAAACATGATTTTGATGAACATACCTGAGCCAGCAGTGCAAGGCATGAGGGATAATGAATAACAAGACCCTTCCATCAGATTATGGCATGCCCCTAGCGGAATGCAACTGAGTGAATCAAGAGAGACACCTAAAAATGAAATGCAATAAAGAGGTTTTGATCTCTGACGGAGGGTTGAATAGATTGACTCTAACATTGGCTCCAATGGGGATGGTAGCTCCTTGGAGGTGACAAGAATAGTAGATCTCTCGGAGAGATAGACAATGCCTTCATCCATTGGGCTATGGAGTCCATTATTTTGACAAATTGACACAAGACTCTTGATTCAATTTATTAACTGAGACTTGACTGAAACTGACTCAATTTTGAAATTAAAATGACTCAAATATTGACTCGAAAAACTTAAACCAAAACTTAAATCATCCTTCAGAATTATAGCCTTCACTTCGGGCCCCAGACTGAAGAAAAGATCCCAACACACTCTTGCAATGAAATTGAAATTAAAATGGTATATACAGTGACAATGTAGACAGCAGAAACAACTCAGAAATGATACCTCTTGAGCAGCTGACCATTGACCAGCCCTTCGGGGCGTTCTTCCCCGTTCATATCCTTCAGAAGAAAAGCATTCTAACCATGATACACAACAATTTTGAAGGGACCTTTCCAGAGACTTTCGAACTTACCGTGCTTACCCTTTTCCTCATTCCTTGCATCCCATTTCAGAACCACTTCCTCCAATTAGAATTTGTTCGCCTTAGCTTTTCTTTCATAGATTTTCTTAATATTCTCCTACAACTTTGATGTGTTTTGGGAAACCTCTTCTCTTCTTTGTTGCAAATGGACCATTTGATTTAGTCTTCTCTGCATATGATCTTCTTCTCTATTGGCCTCCTGAAGAAGTTTGACTACCGGGGCTGCTAGAGAGGTAGGAAACATTGTATCAACTCCATAAACAAGCTCAAAGGGGGACATACCAATGGATTTATTTTGGCTGACCCGATCTGCCCAAAGTGCATTGACCAACTTCTTATGCCAACTCTTCTTGTTTATTTCCAACAGCTTCTTAATGATGTTGACTAAAGATTTGTTAGAAGACTCCGCCAAATCGTTGCCTTGCAGATGATAGGCAGTTGAGTGACCCAAAATGATTTTATACTTGTAAGAAAACTCAATCATCTTCTTTGATTTGAAAGCTATTGCTTTATCAGTGATTAACTTATTCGGGCTGCCAAAATGAGACAAGATGTTATTCTCAAGGAATGAAATAATTACCGCATTCGTAGCTTGCCTGGTGGGAATTGCTTCTATCCATTTTGTGAAATAATATGTTGCTGTGAGAATCCATCAATGCTGACCGGAAGAAGCGGGATGAATTTCACCAATGAAATCCAACCCCCACTGCTGAAAAGGGGCACTTAACTCAATGGGCTTAAGTAGAAAAGGCCGTAATTTCTGCCTTCCTTAAAAAATTTGACATTTATGACAGCTCTTAACAACCTTATATACATCAACAAACAATGTTGGCCAATAGTATCCCGCTCTCAAAATTTTATTCGTCATTGTTTTCCAAAAAGGGTGACCGCCACAATCTCCTTTGTGGAAATCCTCCATGACCTGCTTTTCTTCTTCTTCCACCAAACAATTCAACAGAATGCCACCGGGATCTTTCCAATAAAGTGTAGAATTTAGAATACAAAATTTAGCAGCCTTCAATTTGAGAGTTCTACTTTTGTTTCTAGTCATGCCGGGTGGTGGTGACAAATTCTGCAACACATATATGATATCTGAATACCACGGGGAAAGAACAAACATTTCGGATACCTGAATTAACGAGCCTTCCTCATTTTCATCGGACATAACAGTGATCAGATTTATGTCTAAGGCATGCAAGTTTGATTCAACCATTAACTTTGCTAATCCCTGTCCTTTAACAAGCTTGGTGGGCTTTATCTCCACATCGTACTCCAACAAGGCTACAATCCACTTGCTTCGTCTTCCTTCTGGATTAGTCTGCACTAAAACATCCTTGACAACAGCGTTAGGAACATAAGCCAAAGTATGAGAATGCAAAATATATACCCGAAAATCTTTCAATGCTTTCACAAGTGCAAGGGCTTGTTTTTCAATGATGTTGTACTTCAAGGTTGCATCTCTTATAGTTCGGATGAAGAAAACAATCGGTCTTTCATACTTATCTCTTTTTTGCATTAATACAACTGCTATTGTATGCTCTGAAGCAAAAGAAAACAATATAAAATCCTAAGTGTAGTCCGGGCTGATTAGAACCCGAGCTGAAGAAAGAGCCAATTTGACTAAATTGAAAGATTTTACTGCCTCTTCCGTCCACTTCACTTGGTTGTCCTTCTTAAGCATGTTAGTAATCTCTCTTAGGTGTTCGGTAAGGTTAGGCACAAAGCGACGTAAAAAATTCATCTTACCATTAAAAGATTGAATCTCCTTCTTGTTCCAGGGAAGATCAATTTGTTGAATCACTTATACACGTGCTGGATTAATACAAATGCCATCTTTTGAGATAATGTGCCCAAGTAGTTTGCCCTCATCCATTGCAAACAAGCTTTTCTTCTGATTCAACGACACACCATATTTTCTTCACTTTTGAAAGAAAATTTTCAAATGATACATGTGTTCTTCATCTAATTTGGAAAACATGGCCAGATCATCAAGGTACACAACCAAAAAGACATCCTTCTCATTTGAAAAAGCCAACTCCATTGCCCGCTAAAATGTGGCACCCACTTTCTTCAAACCGAAGGGCATTTTAGCGTAATGAAAAGTTCCCCACAGAGTGGTGAATGCTGTTTTATCCTGGTCATCTTCATGGACCAAAATTTGGTTATATCTGGAATAACCATCAAGTAATGAAATTTGGGATGCTCCAACTACTTGCTGAAATATATGATCCATTTTGGGCAATGGACATTTTGTCCTTCAATGAAACTTTATTGAGATTCCTGAAATCAATGCACAAGAGAATCTCGCCTGTCTTCTTTCGTACGGGCACCAAATAAGAGATCCAATCAAAAAATTGGATGGGAACAATGATTCCTGATTTGTACAACCTATTTATCTCCTTTTCAATTGATGGCGACAGTTTTGGATTTAGCCTTCTCAACTTCTATCTGAAAGGTTTCTGATGAGGCTTAATGGGAATAGTATGCTGAATTATATTGGTATCATATGTCTTCAAGTTAGAATAATCCCAAGCAAACACATCATCAAAATATGACAACAAACTGATATATTTGGCTTTTACCTTGTGTGGCAATGCTTTGGACAATTTTACCATTTTTGGATTTGTAGCTGTTCCGATATTGACCTCTTCAACACCCTTCTCTGTTGGCTGCAATGTTGGTTTGCAGGCTACGCATCTTGATCAAAGAGTTCTTCTAAAGGTATCAAGCCTTTAGGAATTACGTTATCCTTTAGCTGCAACACTTCCATTTGATTGATCTACACATCATCTTCACCATCATCGTGTTCTACATCAATTGAGGTATCCTTGAACTTACCTTTGTTTTGCAGAAAATCATCAATCTCCTCATTGTCTTGGAAAACTTGCCAATATCTCTAATTGTCCAGGACAGTCGGATGATGTTTGACATGGATTTTGAATTTATTACTGGAGTTCATTGGAATATTCAAACTACTTGTTGCCTTAGCAAGTGCATCAGTAATGCCATTTTGAATACGAGGCACACACGTCAAGGTATAATCTGAAAACAATTTCAGGATGTCTAGGATTGCATTCCGGTAAGCTCGCATCCGAGGATCTTTTGCTTGATATTCACCTTTAACTTGCTTAATCACCAATTCAGATTCACCATATACTGCAATCCTCTTAGCATTCAACTTTCTTAGAATTTTTAGGCCAGCAAACAAAGCTTTGTACTCAGCCTCATTGTTCGAACAATCAAAAGCTAGCTTATAAGAACATACCCGCACATTACTAGGCATTTTGTTCGAAGCGGAGAAAGGACTGCGTAACCAAATACCAATTCCAGCACCATCATTTCCCACTGCACCATCAAAATCCATGGTCCATGGGCCCTCTTCATCTTCTTCTAAGTGCTAAAATTTTGCTGGCTCTGTTTTTCTTGCGTGCTGCCCATTATCTTCAGCTGATTGCTCAATAGTGTCTCGTTGTTCTTGTCCTTCTTCCCTTAAAACTTATCTGAAATTCTCTGTTATTTCTGGAATACTTTCTGCTTCTACTAACTGACTATCTATATCATTGAAACTATCTGAATACAAAACAAAAGACTCTAGATCTGTATGTACATAATTGATCGGATGATTAATCGGTTTCTCCTTGCTTGTAATCATGTATTTCATTTTTTGTTACCAGTACAATTTTCTCATTTGGCCAAACACAGGAATCGTTGCATAGGAGAAATCTAGCTGTAATGTCCCTTTCAATTTCGCTCCCCAAGACCTAGAAAGAAGCCTACCAAACCTGGGAGGAATGTCTGCCACAACAATATCCATCAAACATTCTTCGTTGGGATTTGATCTAGACTTACAACCAAGTCTTTGATGAGTCCGATACATCTTACTCTGTTGGAATCAAATGAATAGAGATCATGGTATTTCCTAGTGATGTCCAGACCCAACTTCTCCATGATAGCCTTCGACATAAGATTGTGGGAAGCTCCGGAATCGAACATAGCATTATGCAACACAAAATCATGTAACCTTAAACTGATATAAAAAGGTGGCACATCACTATCTGGAGACTCACCACTCAATGCTGGCCCAAAAATCAATTCGAGTTGATCATCTTCGACATTCACCATATCAGACATTGGATCAAAATTTAAAATTTTAGAAACTTACCCTCTATAACTGGTTTTCCTCATTATTTCAGTCAAGGGAATGGACACCTTCAATTTAGAAATTTCATTTTCTAAACTAAAAGCGGAAATCTTTTCTACCTCTTTGGCTGGGACATCTTTCTTTTCCTTTTCCTTCAATAAAATTGGCTAATTTGATTTTTCTGCTGATGGTGATTTGTTGATATTAGGATCAACTGCCTCTTTCCCTTTATTTTGTACAACAAGTGAATCACTCTTTGATGCTGAAGCTTCCTTCCTCTTCTGAATTGGGTTAACAGGCACATCTCTATTTCTAAGTGAATATTGTTGTTGATGGGTGGACAAAGCATTCATATAACCTCTTTGGTACTCATCTGATTCTTCTTCCAAAACCGTGTCATTTACTAGAATGAAATCTGCATCTTTGTGTATTGCTGAACTTTCTGCAAACTTCTCTTCTTCAGTGATGAAAACTGTCATATCATCTGGAGTAAAGAAGTGATTTTCTTCCCCTATCACATGCTCTTCCTCATTAGATTCCGATCCATGCACAAAATTTTGCTGTAGAGGTGGCTGTACTGGCTGTTGGGCTGTCTGATCTTGGGCTTGTTGTTCTCTTTGTTTAATTCTATATTGTGGCTATTTCTGGCCACGGAAGTTAGGATTTCTAACTTGTGGCTTAGGTTTATCAAGTTTCACCCTTTCAAACATCTGCTCCACCTTCCGAAGTAATTGATCTGTCGAAGACGACTCTTCTTTTATTGTGACCTTCTTTTCTGCTCTTGCTCTAGCCCTCTTGGCCAATAGATTTGCCTCAACACTCACCGCGATCTTTTGCATATCTTCCATTGTGGCAAGCTCTCTCTCCCTAAGTTGGTAAGCCATGTCAGCATCAAAACCATCCAGAAACTTCATCATGGCTAGCCCCACAAGTGACCTTAGATGATCAAGAATTTCTTTGTAAACTGAATTGAATCTAATGCAGTAATCTTGAATGGACTCACCAACATTTCGCTTGATATGCTCATATTCTTGAAGGATCTGAAGAGGATTTTTCTTGATTTCCCAACGATCTAAAAATTGTCTTTGTAGATCATCCAATGTAGCAATACTAGTAGCGGGCAAAGCTCTGAACCATTTCCTAACTTCACCACTAAATGTTTGTGCAAATAATCTCATTGTCACATTTTTTGCATCGATCTCATGAAGGTCACAAAAATCTGCCATTCTGTCCACATGTTGTTGAGTGGTAATGCTGTGAGGCGTGCCATCAAACAAAGTAATTTTGCTTTGATAATCTACAGAGATATCATCTAAAACTTGAGGCAGCGCGAGAGGTGCAAAACAGGCAGCCATCACTCTTGGTGGGTTTGGTCTGGGGGATGTTGGGGGAGTAGGTGCAGCCGATGTGTGAGGTGTATGAGGCGGGGTGTGTGGAGGAGAAGCAATTTTGGATGTAGAAGGAGTACATGAAGGCAAACTTACTGCAGACTTTTGATATGTGACAATAGGCTGCACAGGGACAGTGGGAATGAAGGGCGGTTCGGTGGGACTCTTTGAGTTGAATGCCATGACGGAAGATCCAAGGGTGGAAAATACAACTTCTAAGAAATTAGCGATATTTGAAGCCTCAATTTTAGTCTGGAGCTGTCATAAAATAAAATTCTCAATGGAATTGTTGGACTTTTCAATTTCAAGAGCTGCAGCAAAGTCCGAATTCAGGACTGTGGAACCAACAACACTTTCGGATTTGGTTTCATACAATGATAACTCAAAACGTGCATCAAAATCAAGCTCTTCAAGGTACTTGAAAATTGCAGGGCATGAATGGGATTTGAACATGGGAGTCTTAGAACTCTCTTGACGAAGAAGTCTTGGAATCAAATTGGGATTTTCGTAGACAAGGGGAGGATTTTGATCTGGATTAGCTCTAGTATATCTCCTTGAAGCTAGTGTGCTTGAACAAATGGAGATAAATAACTTTCTCAGCCTATCAAATCCTAAGCTTATCATCCACAACTTAGAATCATCAAATGTACTGGGGTGTTTGTTGGTTATATTTTCCGTTAATGAGACTAGACCGGAGATTGACTAAAGTAGCGTTTATCTACTTGCGCTAATGCAAAGAAAAAGCGTTTCGAAGGCTACCTGGCTAATCTTCAGACTCCTTCTGTAGTTTCAAAACGAAGAATACTAACAAACAATAAAATCAGTCCCTAGTGGAGTCACCACTATGTTAGAGCCTAGATTTACATTAGGCTGAAAAGGTAAGCCTCTAGGTCCACATCAAACCACGCTCAGCCTTGTAGCTAGCCCTATGAGGATATGAGAGGGCTCTCTCCGGGTCAATCTCTGCAAAAGCTAATCAAATGGGGTTTGAGATGACCAATTCAACAACTAATCTTAGGATAGGTATAAATTACAAGGTTTTGATTTGAGTTTTTGGGGGTTTTGAGTTGGAAATGGGAGAGGCGAATTTGGGTCTGGGGATGAGGCCAATTTTTGCATAGTTCTGATTGGGGCAAGGAAGGCAACCATTTTGATGCTTTGATTGAATGAATGGATGGATGAGACTGGTGAGGGGCCAATGAGGGCAAGATATTCTCAAGAGTCCTCCTCAAACAGATGAAAACATTGAAAATTAAATGAAATTTGAAGGTAGAGCACAACAGTCCAGTGAATTCTACCTTAATCACTCATTTGTTTAATTTTAGAAGAAAAGAGAAGGGAAAATGATACACATAAACATCAATGAACTTACAATTACATAGAGAAACACACCATCAAAACACAGAGCCACATGGATCCCAACAAGTGCTGCAAAACCCTGGTCTTTCCTTTGCCAAAAATGCAGAGATAGAATGTATAATGATATGCCAAGCAATCCCAAGTTTCCAACCTTGAAAATGACTTAGAAATTACATGATATAGACCATCCTAACCCATTCCCATGCCTCTAGGGGTCGAGCTCATCATTCTAGGAGCTGTTTCAACCAATTCTAAACAAAGCACTGAAATCTAGGCAATCAACAACTTGCCTCTATAAGGTAGGAAACTGATTCATTCATTAAATTTTCACTTTTTAGTGAATGAATCCTCTAGAACAAGTAAAAATGTGCCAATATTACATCATGGTCATAAAGTTACATCAAGATATATCAATAGTTACATCAAAAAGCAAAGCTATTCAAAACTAGGCGAATTTCTGAGCTATACAGTGAAAAATGAGCCAAAACTCCTCTATGCGCCGCGCGTGATTCTCTATGCATCGTGCCACTTTGGAGCTGAATTTTAGGCCCTTCCTGGAGTCCCAATTGATCTCATGATATCTTTTTGGAAATCCCTTCCTGTCTACTTTCCAACCCAAGTGGAATTTTTCAATTTGGTGTCCATTTGCCCCTCCAAAACTTCAATCTCCCGGGACTACTTCCTGTGTGTCAAAATAGGGGTAGAGAAGTCATTTTTTGAGTGTTTTTGACCTCTTGGGGACTCAAAACATGCCCAAAATTCTTGTCCATGCACTATAAATCATGATTTTTCATGCCAAATCCAAAAATATAAAGTTTTTGCAATTTGGAGCCCTCTAGCAAAAGTGAGTGCCACATGGCGCGACGCATAAGGAGGCAAAACCTGTTTTCAGTGCCAAAATTTTCAAAAATGAAAAATTTTTATCAAGTGTCATGTTGGGCTAAAGAGGCTTTGGCCAATATCTGAAGGCAATCATGCTCCTTTTGCCTCTTTTTCTTCCTTATTGCCTTCTTTAGTTTTGCCTTTAGATTCCTTATTCGTGCTTGGGAACTCATATTCCGCACCCTGTAATGGAAAGCCATGTGTCTCAACAATGCTTTGTCCCTATCGGCCCTTTCCAGTAGTCTCTCCAGGTGGACGTTGATTCTCTTGAGCCAAGACTCCCGATCATCATTAATCTCTTGCTCTAATGAAGTGAGCTCAACCCTCCTCCTTTGGGCAGCTTGGTGATTCTCACAGATGTTTTGTAACTCCATGATTTCTTGCTGATCTACAAGATGTTTTTTCCTCTGTTCCAAGTATTTCATAGTCCACTTGGCCCTTTCCAAATTGAGGGACAAGGCTTGGATCTCTGTCTGCTGCTCTTGGATGATCTCTCTAAGATGTGCATTTTGCGGGCCCATGTTTGTATCATCATCCTGAACAAGAATAAAGTCCCGCTCACCTGAAGGCCCCTCATCCTACATTGGCCTCTTGCCTTTATCCTGTACCTATGGTGCTGATGTTGGAAGTGAGGCCCCTTCCACCCCAAGTGGAGATAACACTCGTTTTGCCGCTGTAAATAACTGCCTCATGCGCTTCTTATAAGTAATGAAAACCGGTATAGTAGCAGTGTGTGGATCATGGCCTTCATGCTGATGAGAAGGTCCACCTGTCTCATGCCCAACCTCTAAAGGTCCTTGTGAAGCTATGAAAAAGTCACGAGAGATGAAATCATCCCAAGTGATGCCTTGTACTCCAAGCTGATGAACCACCAAAAGTTTGATGAGAGCAAAATGACAAATGCTGTTGAACTACTGCTGAGGGGTCTTGTGCTGCACAAGGGCAGTCATCCTTTCTATGTTTCAGCATATGAAATAAGGAATGTTCATCATCCATACCTGAGTGAAATGCATGAGCAACTTGATGTGATAAGCATATAATCTGGAGAAATGAGCTTCACAACTGAAATACTTCATGATTAATTTCATTAGTGGAGCATATTCATCTTTGAGATATCGGAAAGGGAACACTCTCTTTAGCTGCCTCAAGAAACCAGGTTTAATATATGGCTCATAATGTTGTCGGTCTATCTTCTACCTCTTGTTCCATGGTTGTCCAATGTTAGGTATGCCAGTTTCTAGTGAGATAGATTCTGGTGTAAGTGTGAAAGTGACACCAGCCAAAGTAACTCGAACACCATGTAAATGCAGTACAAATAAGCGAGCCAACTCATGATGGACTTGAACAGTAGCAACCTTCTCACAAAATTCATAACATGACTGAAACTGAAAATAAGAGACGGCTGTTAGGATATTCCGACACATAGGAAATAGTTAAGTTCAACTTGGTCTAGTATAGAGTTAGGTATAGAGTTAGGTAAAGTGTGTTTCTTTACCGTTGTACATTTTGTAACTTACAATCCGACGGTCACGATATGTAGTGATCCGACGGTTCATTCTCTCCTCGGTATTACCGACACTTGATCCGTGGCTTGACACCCGATTGGTCCATGAATTCTATTTAAAGCGCATGGAGGGTCATTTGTAGGTTAACCGTGCATGAGAGAAGCTTATGTAAATTTTCATTCTTTTATTAATAAATTGCCTGTAGTAGCCACGTTGGCGCAGGCCGTGGACTGTTTCCCTCTCTGAGGGTTTTAACCACGTCAAAATACTGGTGTATTGATATGTGATCTGTTGTGAGTGGTGTCCTTCTGGTGTT
>APFE031271501.1:5756-19767 GCA_000404065.3 Pinus taeda | reverse complement strand
ATTAATATTTTAAATATATAAAGGAATTATTTTGATAAATTAACCTTTGATTTGTTTTATTTTTCACCAATATAATAATAATTTAATATTAATTTGGTTAAAGGTAGTTTGACTGGGTCCTGGAGTGGAAAAGTAGCCGTTAGAATTTTTTAGCTGTTTGAGTCTCTGCTTAGACTATTTAACACGCTGCATTAGATCTGGATCTTCAACTTGTCCTGACGATGAACCACACTAGTTGGTTCGAAACGCGTCGACAAATGATGAATTATGTGATTTTGCCGAAAATTATCTAAACAATAATTCTCCATGAGTTTATTAGTTAAGGAAAATCAAACTTGAAGTCTTTGTGAGAACATGCAATTATTTCTCCACTAAATGGGGAATGTGTCCTTGATTTGCTCCACTGATTGAGGAATTAAGGATGAGATCTATATTGAGAGGATCAGTTGACTTAGTTTAACTTAGTCAAGTTCAATTAGATTAATTTAACAAGTTGTTAAATTAATGAGATACAGTTTGTTGATGCTTGCATGCATGTGACAACTGTTATTTTCAAATAACTGTGTATTCACTCATGAATAACTGATGCATGTCAGTTCTGTCAGAGACCCAATTGAGATCAGAGAAGGGACAATGTACTATCAGTTGGATGAATATTTTTCCTATAAAGGAAGGTCATCCATGATGAGGATTTATCTCCTTCAGGTTTGTGCAGTTATTTCAAAGGTCAGTGTTGTGTGTGAGGTGAGAATCACACAGGTTGCAGCTGGAGGACCTAGTAAAAACTGTGCATAGAAATAGGAGGCTTGGAGGGTAGAGGAGAAGGTTTGTGAGAAGCCTTTACTGTCTACGAGTAGCAAAGGGATTGTACTAAGAGCTGGATAACTTCCGAGCTAAGGCTTTGTGTAATCCGGACTATATTTCCACTTGTATGATAATACATAGATGGGGTTTTAGGCAAGTGCTTTCCCTGGGTAAATTCTTTTGTGTTATGTGTGATTGGTTCCTTCTTATCAGTTATATGTGTTCTTATTGATGTTGCTCATGGTTGATTAAGCTTCCGCTAAATTGTTTGTAGAAGTAGATCAAGTGGTTTGCTTTAGTACATTGCATTACCAGGTGATCTACAGGTGGGAAATTTCTACATGGTATCAGAGCTAGCTAATCTGTAGAAAAAGTTCTACATGGTATCAGAGCTAGCTAATTTGTAGAAAAATTCTACAAAATTCTACAGGAAAGGGTGTATGAAATATCGAGTCAAGATTTCTTCCTCCACACTTCGCATAACACTAATTTAGTATGCATAAAAAAAGGTTAATTTCGTGATATGCAGATGAAGGAGAAAGGGTGTGCAGAGAAATTGAGTGCAAAGGAGCTTGTTAAGGAGCAGGGACTATATCGAATCAATATTTTTTCCTCTGCAATGGGCATAAAGTTAATTCCAAATCGCTGAAATGTGAGCATTCTTGAATAATGAGAAAATGCAGGCCTCACAGAAAGAAGCATGCCCTTAATCAATTAATTAGCGGTAGAGGAAGGGACTGTGTTACATTACAACTATTATCCTTGTTTCTTCCCTTTTTAGATTATAATATTAATTATTTGAAAGGTTTTACGATGTGTTTTTTTGTTGGTTACAAGGCTCTCTTAAATTTATTAATCTCATTGTTTTTTTTAACGAGGCAAAATAATTTCTATTAGATTTTAGTTGTTATATTTTGTTCTATATTAATTTTAATCTAACTAGTTTGCATGTTTTCTTTATAAGTATAGGTTTTCTTTCCATGTAAGAAAGCACATTATTGTCTAGTTCAAGGGAAAGGGTAAGGTATTCTTCAGGGTTCCATGCTATTTAACAACAAGGCTTGAAGCCATTACAACAATATACTGAATATGAGTTCAACATATCACTTGTGGAAATTGAACTCGGGTGTGGAGAATAACAACACTCCTCCCAATCACCTGAGATAAACCTAATTGACATAAATAGAGATTTTCATGTGGTGGTTATCTTTATTAGGTTAATGTGATTAGTGATCATACCATTTTAGGAACCACTTTGACTACTCCCTCTCCTCTTTTAAGGGATGTGTTGTGAATACTAAATAAGATAATAAATAATTAGACACAATGTGTTTGGTGTATTGGAACCATTTCTACCTCTTTAAAATTCCCTGTCTCCTTATGTGCTATCCTACATTGGTTGTGAGACATGTAAGTTACATACCATAATCCATATGTAAATATGACATTCTACAAATGTAGTGGCCCTCTTTCAAACATAATGGTTAATTGGTTGTGAGTTGAATGTATGTGCTTGTTCAACCTCCCCTTTCCATATAGAACCTATGCCCAATGAATATAGAATGAACAATAAATAGTAAATGTGACAAATAAACAATGTACACTTGGTGTAAATCTCTTATCTTTTCACGTCAACTACTTTTTGGACATGTTATCTATTTTATCTCTATACATCATTTTGATTATTGCATTCCTATTATTGTTTGTGTTTATTTTGATTAATCTTTTGGAATTCTTGTGTCAATCTTTGGATTGCATCATCTATGCTCACTCTAAGTATCTAAATCTTTTGTAATTTCTATGATAATTTTCTCATAGCTAATTATCTTACACACCCACCATAATCAATGGTCTCCTCAAATTGATACTTTTCCCACATGATTCCTAATCCTTATTGTAACTTGATCATAACATTAGTTGTTTGTAATGGGGTTTATAATGTATATTTGCCTTGGCCAAAAGGAGGTGATATCTTTGCTAATTCTGGATGCTTTTTAAAATGAGACATAATGTTCTTAATTATTTCTTATTTTTTATCTTATTTACTTAATTATAATTTAATTAGTAAATTGGTTTTTGAATTAAAAAACTTTGGGGCTGTTGTAATGTCTCGTGACATTTTGACTAGGTTAAAATAAAATAAAGTTAAAAAAACCATAAAATTAATAATTAATAATTAAAAATTAATCACTTTAGATTATACTCTGATCTATCAAGTGTCCAGGTGGATCAAATCTCTTGAAATGCAACCTCCGTTAGAGTGAAAATAAAATTGATCCCTCTCAACGCTTGAGAATCAGAGTTAAGAGGATCCTCCGAATTTAATTATTAATTATAAATAATAATAACAAATGGTACTTTTATGTTTTTATTATTTATTATGTTTTTTTTCAGAAGCTAAATGTTAAACATGAACATTCAACATCTATACCATATTGGCTAAAAAGTCCATCTCAGTGCAATACAAGAGATATATATATAATAATATATATATATATATATAATATTCTAAGTTAAAATTAAATAAGAGAAAGCAAATTAATTAAAAACCCTATGTCTCATTTTAAAAGCATAGAGAAGCAAAGTTATCACTCTATTTGTATTTTTCCCCAATCACTATGGAGAGATATTGTACCTAGTTTAACATTGTGATGAATCAAAATAAATAAAATAAAAAAAAAGATAAAATAAAATAAATTAGAATTAAATAGAATAAAATACATATAACAAATAAATAATTTTACTCTTAATTATAATTTTTGCTATATTGAAGTTTTAATCCCACTCATAGTCATCAACCAAAAGCATACATAGAGGCCAATATCTCTTGGAGAGCCAAAATTCTTATTGCTTAGTTAAGGACTAATTCTCATTAACTCCAGTGTGAAACATGGCGTTGGAAAAAGCCAAAAGAAGTGTGGGAGGAAAGAGTATGCATTTTTTGTTCTTCCGGAAAAGTGGAAACACAAAAGCATTTCATTTTAGAATGTGAAGCCTTCAAAGACAACATGGAAAGTTATGCAAATATGTTGGCAGCTAGCTCTTGGGATAATCTATTTAGTGAGGGGTTTGTTGAAAAGCTAGGAGTACTTATTGTGAAGCTTCACAGAAACGAATACATCAAACACATGAAAGAGCAAGCTGTCCCATAAGCTATCTTTAGTCTCCACATGAAAGAACAAGCTCTCCAATAGGCTATCTTTAGTTTCCTGAACGTTAAAATAATTTCTTCTTCTTCTTCTTCTTCTAATTATAACTATAATTAATAATTAAACCAACCTAGATCTATTTTAACTCTAGATAGTGTTAAGAGGGATCAAATCTTTTGAGATGCAAACCTCTTTTAAAATAAAAAAAGATTTGATCTCTTAACACTTGATAAATAAGAAATTTAAATAAATTTAAATTGGTCATATAATAACAAAGATGAACTAATTATTTTAAAAAACATGGTAACTACTTTCTCGCTCACTTTTAAAAAAAACTATACATATATAAATGTATTTACTTTATGAAATCATCATATTTTTAATAATAATTATTTTAAAAAAAACAACTCTAGCTACTCCCATTTATTTTCATTGGTAGGTGTGTGAATGAAAAATAGTAATATATAATAATAATCTAAAAAAAGATACATTATATAAATTATATTAACTTTTATTGAATGATTATATTTTTAATAATAATATTATTTGAAAACAATCTAACTACTCTCTTTTCTTTTCATTTGTAGGTGTGTGAATGTGAAAAATAGTAATAAAAGAAGAAAGAAATTATTTTAACATCCACAATGTGATCAATGATAATCCTCTAATTACTCTATTCTCATTTTACAAAATAGGCTGTGTATATGAGTCATAGATAAGATAATAAACAATAAAATATAATATATTTGTTCTTTACTCTATTTTTATTTTACAAAGTATTTTATGTAAATATGTGTTTCTATGTATGTGAATAATAGATAAGATAATAAACAATAAAATATAATATATTTGTTCTTTACTCTATTTTTATTTTACAAAGTATTTTATGTAAATGTGTGTTTCTATGTATGTGAATAATAGATAAGATAATAAACAATAAATTATAATATATTCCTCTTTGTAATAAGATATAATATATTTGGTGTTTGTAATAATTGTTAATTATTTTAAATTTAAATTTAAATTTCTTATATTTTGACAAGATTTTAAATACAGTAAAGAAGTTATACAAATAGTTTGACAGTTAATTTTTAAGATAATTTATTTAGCGCGGAATTTGTTCAAAAGCTCAAAACAAACTTCAAAAAAAATAAAAGAACGATCTATCCTATAAATTATCTTTAACCTTAACGGTGAAAATTAAAATAATTTCTTTCTTCTGTACCACTCACCTCACCTGGTTTGTTTTCTAGCATGTAATTCGCGTAAACATGTAAATCCCACCCTCCTTCATTTTCTGTATGTTTAAACATATAAAGGAGGTAATGACGCCCTTTATTTTAATTTAATTGAGTTGACCTTTTCAAAAATGAGTTCACTCTTTCACACCGTTAAAATCCCAATTTGAAAGCCATGTAAAAATTTTGAAGTATCAAGTTACCGAAGTTCTTTTATATACGCATTCCTTTTGGCCTAAGGATATCCCCTGTGGATAAGATACGAACACTGAGTCCATAGATTTGGAGTGCAAATATACATAATTCAGGCGAAGTAGCAGAAGAGAAGAGATGATGGCATCCATGACGTCCTTGCAATGCAAAACGGGAGTCCTCCATTCATCCCCTTTCTTTGGCCAACGCCTACCTAACTCTCCTCCACCTCCGGTTAGTTTTTCTCTTCCACAAAATATCTGCGTTTTTCAGTTTTGCATACAATCTCTGTTGGGCTGTAATGTACTATCTGCTTTTTTCAGTTTTGCATACAATCTTTGTTGGGCTGTACTGTACTGAAACAGGGTTTATAAGAGTGTTGGATTTTCCAATTAGCTCCATTTCGACCTTGCATCCTTGAAACTATAACTCTTTGTAAAATAATATAGTAAGCCAATACTAAATATTCTCTGCTCTGAGGTAAATGTTCTAACTTTGAAGAAGGTTCTTTCTATCTATTTTCACCTGCCTCCACCCGACTGTTAGTTTTTTCTTAACATAGGGCTGTATTCATTTCCTTTGGGCAAACATTATGCATCCAGCATAGTAATAAAAGCTGTATAGGTTGTGATATACATTATTACACAGTGCCTATCCAAGGGTATGTAACATTCACTACTCTACTGCTGGGCACATAAATCGGGTTTCCTCTTAGTATAATTACACACCAAGGTCTGAATCTCGAAGCTAGGTGAGCTAATATATTATGCCGGCCATTATTGTTGTGTTATGCTGCTTCTCTAGTTTAGTCAAACATAACCTGCAACGGAGATCCACCCTTAGTCCTTTAGCCTTTCTGAGGTTGTTGGTCGAGGGGGAGACTACCACCCATTATGCTAAGAGTTCGTTTCCTCCCAAAGATAGCCATTGCCAACAAATATATCTAGGTGATTAGGTCTGAGTTCGGAGTAAGTCCGTGTGCCACAGGGACCATACCGTTATGAGTGAAATTGTAAATTGATAGACTGTCATGATCATAAGTTAATGAGCAGTTAGTGGGGACATCTCAAGGCATGGTGAGAATGTGGGTTCTTAATAAGCATGGAATTAGATTTGAACCCTCTGCTGTGTTGGTTTTCAGACTCTGTATAAACTTTTACAGCAAAGAAACAATGACAGAAAACACATGAAATTTTATGTGTTAAAATCCAGACAGTTTTTAAGGGAAACCTCCATGGGGCAAGGTAAGGTGTTTTATTCATCAAGAAGAATTTACAGTCAGGCTTACATCCCCTTCAACTCTTGGGCTTCAAGGCTAAAATGAAGTAGGCAACATTACAAAACTATAATTGGTTTTGAAGCCAACACTGTAACCATTGAATATTTACCTTGGTAATTCTTTGCTTTTACAGTTTAATTAATTTGTTGTCATATTTTAACAATCTCCACCTTGACAACAATTTACGTAATACTATGGCCAAGCCCATTCATCACCTTTTCTGTAAGCCAAGAGAAGCCAAAGACCACCATAGCTTCTCTGACAACACTGGTTTAGTAAACATGTCTACATAGTTTTTTCGAGCGTGGGCCTTTTTAAGATCTATGCCACCTCCATTAATGACCTGTTTTACAAAATGGTACTTGATATCAATATGCTTAGTCTTGCTATCATAAGTTGGATTTGTAGCCAAATGAATAGTACTTTGACTATCACAGAATACATTTATACTGTTCTGTTCTCTTCCAAGCTCACCTAGAAGACCCTTCAACCAAATTTCCTCTTTGCAAGCATGCGAGACAACAATATATTCTCCCTTTGCAGTGGATAAAGCAACTGTTGCCTAAAGCTTTGACACCGAACTAACAAATGCTCTTGCAAGAGTAAAGACATAACTTGAAGTAGACCTCCTCTTGTCCAAATCTCCTGCAAAATCTGAATCAACATAACCGCATACAGAATCACTTCTATTGTTAAATATTATGCAATAATCACATGTGCCTCTAAGATATCAAAACACCCATTTTACTACATTCCAATGTTCTCTTCCTAGATTTGACATATACCTGCTGACAACACCCACTACATGTGAAATATTTAGTCTAGTACATTCGATTACATACATCAGACTTCCTACTACATTAGCATAAAGTACATGAGACATATACTCCTTTTCTTCCTCTTTACTAGGATATAAACCTGAACAAAGCTTAAAATGGGAAGCGAAATGAATATTTACATGTTTCACATTATTCATCCTAAATTTTACAAGTATTTTCTCAACATACTTTTGTTGTGAAAACTTGAACTCACCATTTTTTCTGTTTCTGTCTACTTTAATGCTCAATATTTGTTTTACTGCTCCTAGATCCTTCATATCAAATGCCCTAGCCATCCAAGGCTTCAACTTTGTTGATCTCATTCATGCTTTCGCTTGCAACAAACATATCATCAACATATAACACTAAGATAATCAATATACCATTCAAACTTTTGAATTACAAACAATGATCATACTCACTTGTGGTATAATTGTGGCTCATGATGAAGGAATCAAACTTCTTGTATCATTACTGCTTCTTGCCATAAAATGATTCCTTGAGCTTGCAAACTAGTCTTCTTTTGCAATGTTGCACAAAACCTTTTGGTTGTTCCATGTAGGGTGAGCATAGAGAGTCAAGGGCCTCCACTATAACAGAGAGGAGATAGCCACATCATGGGATCCTTCAACCCCACTCAATGCTTGCTCATGTTCCATTTATTTGACTATGGTAATGTACTTGGACCATCTTGCCCAGGCTACACACTTGCACCACACACTTGGCAATTGTTCTAGAGCCCATGTGAGGTTGTGTCTCACCATGGGAGACAAAGGAAGGGTTTGCATCATTGTTCTAGCCCTTAGAGATGAGATACATGTTTGTTTGATCCACTTGGAGACCCATGAGGATGTTTTTGTGCCCCTACAACCACTTGGGAGCACCACATGTCATTTGCTTGGAGATCTTTGGGGCCACCCCCTTCATCACTATTTTTTGAAGCCCTTGCATCCATTTTGGCACATGTTGGACATCACTAGGCCTTCCAACGACCCTCCTGTTGGAAAATGTAACTATGTTCGGTCTTCATTAATGTACTTGAGTCATCATATACTGTACTTGTCAAAAGAATAATGAAAAGATTTATTATTATTATTGTTGTGACTTATTAAAGCATGAGTTTCATGCTTGGGTCACCGTGTTTTAGGTCAAAGTCCCCACTGAGGACTTCTAAGATTTATTCTGAGTCTATAGAGTTATTGTACATTTAAAGAGACCCTTCTTGGGCTTTTGAATCATGTAAAAAGGTTAAGTATTGAGTCAAATATGAATTATGTAACCTCCACACCTTGTCGGCCTAAGAGAAGATCAAGTCGGCCTAAGGACCCTATTCGACCCCACAAGAAGCCTATAAAAGGAAGCTCATTGAATTCATTTGGGGCATCATTCTCTCACAAGTTCGAATTCTATTATAGCTGGGAGGAAGTGCTAAAATCTCTTGTTGTTGGGCAGAAGTGCGAAGTTCTCTTGTAGCTGGGAAAAGGTGCGAAGTATGTTGCTAGGAGGCCAAAGTGAATGCGAGTTTGGGGAAATCTAAGGAGACAAGGAAAATCGAAATTTTGGTGTCTCTCTCTCTCTGTTTCGTGCCTTGAATTAGGAGATCGAAGTCTTCCAAGTTTCACTGTTGCCAAAAGTTGCTAGTTGCCGTAAGTTGCTGCATAGTCGAAGTTGTTAGGAAGAGGTCGAAGACCTGGAGGGCTGACTTGGTTTGGAGGGAAGGTTTGGTCTTGGTCTAGGGTGAAGAGTCTCAAAGAATACTATTGAAAGGAAGAATTATTTTGACTAGGTTTTCCCCTCGAGGGGGGTTTTGCCCCGGCATGTGTCTACATCTGGTGTCTATTGTTTTATGTGCTGCTGCTTTTGGTAATTGCTTCATGAACTAAAGAAAGAAGATATAAATAATCGTAATAATAAGAAACATCATAAGTAATTATCAAGAACAAGAAAATCTTTACTGCCTTTCTGATTTTCTAACACCTCCTAGCTATCATATTATCATTTTGACCCTCCTAAGAGGCTTATTTTTCATGTTATGGAGCTATTTGGTGGGCTTGTCACCAATGAGGGTGTTATTTTCGACATTAGAGACATTTTTAGGGGTTTGTTAGGCTAATTAGAGCCATTGAACTATTGGAGGCTCATATAAATACAAGTGAAGCCTCATTTGTAACTCATCATCACTTGGATTTGGATCATTGTTTCTTGTGGAATTTCGCTATGGCTATTGAAGGACGAATTAGAGATTCTTTAATGCATTTTGATGTGTGGTTTAATGTTATTCTATTTTGGAGCTTTTCTCTTGCAAATGTGATGGATGGATATACTTTTTCTGCCATGTAAGTTTCTCTTTTATGCGAAAGTTTTCATTATATGTTTAATGTATGGAACACTGCATCGTGATGCTTCTTGTGCTCTAAATTATGCGAAAATCTTGAATCACATTGGTAGTCTTGATCTATTGCATGCGTTATTCATTGGGCAAGAAAAAGTGAATGTTCCTAGGGGTTGTCTTTGAAAACCTAACCCTAAAACTCCATTATTTGACAAATCGAAGTATAAATACTTGTAGCTGGGTCACTGCTTCATTAGGGCATGCAAAGCTACAATTAGGCTCCTTAATAGAGCAAAACCCTAAATCAATCTCATTCTTGACTCGATTCTCCCAATAGCCTAGGCTTTGGTCCTAGATCCTTGGTGATCACATTAACTTAACCAAATATCATCCTTTCACCTCTTTTCTTCATCCCCTAAAGATAAGGAGATTTTCTAGGGCTTGGTGCAAAATTTTAGGATTTTGTACAGACAAGTTTTTTCATTTAGGTCTCCTCTAGGCATCCTCTGTTTTTGAACGAATTCCGATGACGAAATTTCAAACAAATTGATGCCCTAGCTATCACACCAAGAGGGAACCCTTGAAACTCCTTTGACTTGGGTATTTCTTGAAGGTTTGCACTTTGTAGTTCATCATTCAAAACCTTTTCTCTTAACTATAGGTGATCATTGGATGAGCCTTTACCACGACATGTCTCTCAACCCTTAGTCTCTTATAGTATTTCTCTCAAGGTGTTTTTCGTGGAAAGTCATCTTAGCTTCTCCCAAAGTTCACACTTTAATTGAATCTTTCCATTGAATGAACTATCCTTGCCTCACTTTGAACCCTAGTATAAACACATCAATCACAAGTGAGGGATTTTGGAAGTTTTGATCTTAGGCATTCATCGTTTTTGAATATTCCTAAACCCGAGGTCATCCTTCCCTCAAGCCTATCTTGGAGAGCCCTTCTTTTGCTTGCGAAACAAACAACATATTATCTGAGCCTCTCCTTTGAATGGGCATTGGAAGTCACATTGTGCATCGTTATTGATCTCATCATTCTAGTGATTTCCCTTTACCGAGACTCTTCCCATTTGTGAAAGCCCATAAAGAGCAGGGGACATTGATTGAGGTGATAGTGGGTCCTTGTCCCATTGTTGCCACTTGATCTAGTAGTAGTCCCTTTAGAACCCCTCCTAGGACCCCTGCTAAATTAAGCGGTAACATCTTTGGCGCTATTGCCAGGGAAGTGGGACGTGTGTTTTGTTCCCCATACGACATATTGACATATCATTCTTGGCGACTCCATTGGAAGAACGAAGCCCTGGTTCTTCATTGAACTTAAAGATTAATGCTTGTAGGGTGGGTCAAACATTTCTTTAGGCATCTCTAAATTCACCCTGGTGACTCCCACACAAGTTATATTTGGAATTAATGAAACTATAGGCCGGCTCCCTCAGGTGTTCAATTTTCCATATTTTAATATGATGTCTTTCTTTAATGAATTCCTTGCCTTGGACACCATTCACATTCTTGGACGCCTTAAGTGTCTTACTTGGACTATCATACGTGGGGTACCCAAGTTTGATGGTGATCCACTATCTACAGTTGATCATGTGGCAAGATTTTCCACATAGCCTCACAAGCTAAGTTGGTTCATCACGATGTCCTCATGATGGTCGTCATGAGATCCCTCCATGGTCATAATTCATGGTTAGATAATTGCTAACCTCAGAGCATCTCATCTATTGACGAATTCTTTGATAGCTTCCTTGAGCATTTCCAAGCTTTCCAAGTAATTGACATTCAAGAGGAAGCCTTCAATAAGCATGAGGAGAGTCATGATGAAGGGGATTCACTTGAGGGAAATGGTCTTGCCAACCCCTTGGGCATTGACATCAATGAGTACTTACATATTGAAGAGGGGAAATGAGAAGCTCATGAGCATCGTTTTGAAAAGGACCCTCTCTATGACACTGATGATGATGATATCAATAGGATCCTTGTCTTTCCTCACAATCTTGGGGTTATAGTTGAGTCTTATGTGGACTCTTTCCTCAACTTTCCATGTGCTATCACTAATGAGGAGGAATTCTCTCTCTCTCTCCTAAGTGTGATCATCATGAGCAACTTGCTTGTTATACCTCTCCATGTCATCGGTCTCCCTTTCGTTCTGATCATGACCTTATGGTGGCCACAAAGCTCGATATAAATGATAAGGACCATAGCGAAGATGATATGCCTAAGGTTGCCATTCATTGGAGATTTATAAGCTTGATTGTTGATATCTCTATCTTTTGGTTAAAGAAAAAAAGCATATGGAGTAGGTTGCATCTTGTCATTCCCTTTTCACCCATGATTCCCCTTGTGTGGTCATTTCGTTTTCCCATCTCCTGCCCTTACGACCTTCCATATGGTCATTCCTGCTCTTAACTTTGGATCTATTGCATGAGTAAGCAAAGGAGCAAGTGTTCTCATATTGATTGGATGATATGTTAGTTGCATTGGGTCTATGATTACACTTAGTACTTGCGTAATATCATTTGCATGTTAGAATAGGATGCATTGCATGCTGATTTCTGCATTAGAACTAATGTCATATGATATTATCATGCTAAATTAGATGCATTTAGATTAGAATTGCATGTAACATTAAATTTTATTTCTTGTTGATTTTTATGGCCTAATATAAGCATGGGCGATCATGAGACACAACAAAAATATGGTTCCCCTATGCTTGAATCTTTGATGCGTAGGTAATAGGTTTGCGGTCCCAAGAGATTGCTGGAGTTCTCATGACCTCCCTGTTCCAGTACTTTCATGCACTCTTTTGAGAGATCATGTCCCAATTGGAGCCAGATGTTACCCACCACCTCTTGGTGATAACCATAGGGGAAATTTTTTCTCCTGGATGGCCCTTAGCCGACAACCAGCAGCAATGTTACTTGGGAGCGGGAGCGGGAGCGACCATTTTCAGAAGCTCCCGGTTTGGGAGCGAATCCGGGAGCGATTTTTTAAAAAAATATATATTTTTTATATTTTTTAATTTTTGATACATATATGTCAACAAAAACATGTAGAATGATGAATTAGACATAAAAAACATAAAAAAACATAGATTGATCATTGAACCATATCACATCAATCATCCAAAAATTATAATCGTCATCAACCATGTCCACAAGATAGTAATTTTACTGTTTACACATATTACAACTGCAACATATTGAGTCTCATGAATCATGATTCATCACATTCAATCTTAAAGTTTCAACTTCAAGATTTTAAAATTGAAATTCAATAGCATTTATCATCATTGATCACCAAAGTTGTACAGGTACTTGTAAGCTAAGTTTAACCATTACAAGAAGTAATATCTTAGATATTTCTACGTTCTAACTTCTAACTGTTAACATGATATGAAATGCTATAAATTTATAAAATGAAACATGAATAATGAAATGAAATGAAACAACTTTAGTCTTTCACGAAGCATCATATTCATAATTCACAATCATTACCAATGAGTTATAATTGCCAAGGCCCAACTTCAAACTTCAAATTTTCATTGTCACAGTGATATATTGTTTACAAAAAATATCATTATGATATGAAAGAGTCAAGAGTCAAGAGTCAAGGACTCAAAACTCAACAGTTATGAAAACTAAAGTCCAATAGAAACTAAAAAAGACAAGTAAACTGTAAATGATAAATCTACATGTGGCCCTTGACACGAGAGTCTCCACATAAGGAGGTCGTGGTGGTCTTCTCGGAGTCTCCCGCACAGACCGACGACCAGAACTAGAACCTCCACGTGAGGGTGTAGATGAAGGTGGCGGCAGCAAAGGAACAAGACTCGGACCTCGAGCACTGCTACTGGATGGTGGAGGTGGAGGTGGAGGTGGCATGGAAGCATCATCTTCATCCCTTACAAGTTCCTCTTCCAGTTCTTCAATATGTACAATGCCATCCTCCAAATTGTCATCCTCTAGGTGATTGTCCCAAATTTTATATGTGGGATCCTCATTAGCCCGATCACAGTAATGACTCAACAACCTCAAGTTGTAGTGCACATAAACCAAGCTTTCTGCTCGATTTTCATTGAGTCTGTTCCTTTTCACATTGTGTATGTAGCTGTAGGTGCTCCAACACCTCTCTGCAGAAGAAGTATTTACAACCTGTGAAAGACCTTTTTTTGCCAATTTTGGCAAAAGTCCC
>APFE031271492.1:85936-140231 GCA_000404065.3 Pinus taeda | reverse complement strand
CACTCCAGACAGAGATGGTCTTACCATGTCTTTTCATATCAGCTTGGGTTCTGCCTTCCCACCAAACCAAGGCAGTGCCTCCTAGGCGCAGGCTTGCCAGCTGAATCTTACTCTTGTCTGAGTCTATGTTCTTTACTCTACAATACAAATCAATTTGTCTAATCCAATTGTCCAACTTTTCAGCATTTAGCTCTCCATCATATATAGGCAAATCAAATTTAACATCTAGTTTAATCAAAGATGCTTTATTATTATGCACAGGGCTACTAGGAGGTGTAGGAAATCTTTCTTCTTTTCCCTTTCCTTTTGAGTGTTCATGGGAATGAGATTCATCTTCTTCTTTATCTTGTTTAGAGCCTAATGAATCTTCATCCTTATGCTTTCTAAAGTCCCTATACATTTCTTCTACCATAGAATTTATAGCTAGCAAAACCTTCTATGAACTGGAGGTCTGGCCCTATAGAACCTTCTTTTGACATTGTCTTCTGAGAATGGACTCTCCCAATTTCAGGATTAGTTTCCACCAACTCTCCTTCTCCTAATTTGAGCTTTGATCTAGTGAGCATTCACAGTTAAACCAACACAATCTTATCTAACCTTACAGCGTAACGCTCTGATACCACTTGATTTGATAATCACCCTATGAGTAACCTTAGTTGAAGATTTATTAAACAAAAGGGATTACAGACTCATGTGTTGGTGTGTGTTCTGTGTTATTGAAACAACGGATCGATCAGATTGCCAATACACAGACATTTAAATGGAAAGACAACAGAGAAATATAGTAAGCAACACAAAGACACAAACAATTTTTAATAAGGAGTTCACCCTATTCCAAGGCACGTTCCGGTCCAACTTTAGTGGTGGCGTTGTTATTGTGTCTTACAACAGAGAAATTACAATACAGGGACTCAATATGAGTTCTCCTGAAGCAGATTTTGCTTGGTAGGGTGGTTTTTGGATTCCCCAAGCCACTCAGAGTTCACAGACTCTTTTTCTTCCTACCAGCACTGTGACCCATGGTCTACAGTGGAAAGAGCCAAATGTGATGCTCAGTCCGGATAGATTCCTCTATGGGAAGGCTTGAATCTTCAAGCTCTCTGGTGCTTGATGTTGCCTGTGGTCAGCTTGGCCCTTTATCTCCTCTGCTTGGCTTTACTGTTCTCTGTGTTCAGTCCTCCTCTCAGGGTTCACTGTTCACTGTCTCTCTGGTCGCTTGGACTACTCTCCAAATCCCCCGCTCTTCCACTGTCTCTACTCATGGCTTTAACCATTCGATCCCTATGCCTATTCAGTTCCTCTCTCGCCTGCGTCAATTCTCCTTCTGCAGCTGCGTTTGGAGTTCCCTGTTCGGCGTCAACATGAACGTTCGGGAAGTGCCACATGTCCCCACTAGAACAGCGCCAGTCTGCTCGTCGATTCATTTATTCGGTTATGTCGTGGATACGTTCTTTCTCCACCGTGGCGGTCAGATGAATTCCAAATCCCTTTAAATCGCGGCTTATTTCCCTATCGATTCCGCTTCTTTCTATTGGGTGCAATCTCAGCTATCCGATCTGGGCTCCTCAAGATCTGACATCATACGCACATTGAGCGCGGTTGACTTGCTCGACCGTTAGCGCGTGATCACGACGGTTTTTCTCTCACCTCCGCTGCCACGCATCGATTGCTGAGTGGGATCGCTCCGCTCTCCTCCAAAACCTCTTACCGTTCAAGGGAACCCCGATCAATACCGCCA
This sequence comes from Pinus taeda, assembly GCA_000404065.3. Taxonomy (NCBI): domain Eukaryota; kingdom Viridiplantae; phylum Streptophyta; class Pinopsida; order Pinales; family Pinaceae; genus Pinus; species Pinus taeda. The sequence goes on along the minus strand of APFE031271492.1, from coordinate 138,493 downwards.
ATTTTTCCAGAGCGCGGGTCCCGCCTTTGTCCTTTAGCGCTTTTGCTTCTCCGCCCGCGGTTCTCTGACTCCCAACATGACCGAGTGCTTAAGGCCTTTCCATTTCGGCCCTGTTTGCCTAGCGATGCACGATTCATCAAAATCGCCTCCTTTTCTTGATCCGGGGCTCCCAGAGCTGTTTTGACCTCTTGTGCAGTCTCCATGGGCCTCGGTTAGCGCGCTTTGACCGAGGTCCTCGTCATTCCATGTTGGCGGCCATTGCCACTAGCTCAAGGCGTTTTTTGATCGCTGTTTCGGAATTTTCAAGGGTTTGTTCAACTCGATACAGTCAAGGTTCTTTGTCAGTCGTTTATGGATCCGATTCGGATCAGGAATTATTAAACATTTTTCCTTGTATGAGACATATGTTTAGTGCGAGATACATATATTATTTATGCTCTTATAAAACAACCCAAGACATATAGAAATGTTAAATATTGTTTTAAAAAGAACAATTATAACGTAGGAGAATATTTTATAGATATTTGTGCATTTGTCATGGAAAAATTTTAGAAATTAAAGTAAGTTTTCTTATTCATAATTATGTATTATGTATTATTTTAAGTACCATCATATTGCTTTAAACTTATTTATCACTGAAATGTTACATTTTATTTTGACATGATTTTATTATGCCATATTCAATTATGTTGGGAAGAATATATTATACAAAGACATATATCATGGAATTGATTAGCAATTTTCATGTTGATAACACAAAAGAAGAAATTAGAAAGAAATGAAGAGCAACAAAAATTGAAACTACAATAGTAGATACAAATAATTAGAAAATAAGGAATACAAATTATAAATTTGATAAGGCTTGAAAGGATAGTTTTTAACATGTGGAAACTCAGGGTGAAGAGGATATTGTAATTGGTGACAATGAAGCTACCACTCTTGTTGGAAAAAAACAAAAAAAAAAAACCATTAAAAAAAAGAAGTATGCCCCAAGGGTGTTTCTATTCTAGCTAATTATGAGCATATTAATGCTTTAGAAGAAATTCCTTTAAATGATAAGAGGAGAAAATCAAATGTTACTGGTCATTTTGAAAAAAACCATGGTTATCAATGAAGAATATAGTTAAAGTTTTAAAAGTAGCATAGAAATTCATAGCACCAAGTGTTGATTTAGAGGATGGTATTATTCAATCACAAAAAATGCCATTTGAAATCAATTGAGGAAGAACAAATTGATTGATGAGGGTCATTCATTTCAGTTTGATGCCAAAAATATTTATAGACCCGTAGAAGGGAAATCTCAATAAATTAGAAAGCCACACCACTTGCATGTTCATAAATAAAAAACATTAATTAAGTATAATCCATATGCATATGTGGCTGATTGTGTCATTCTTTCTGATTGAATGAAGGTTCTCGACAAGGATTTTAATAGATCAAAATGTTTTGACTACAAATATATGTGATTGGAGGAAACCATTATGTATAGGATATAAGATAATTGACGCAAGAGTATCTCAAGAACTCACTTTTTGAAACAATGAAATGTATAATTTATTTTGGTTCAAAATATGTAGAAGCAAATTAATTGGTATGTGATCATTACATAGATAATGAGTATAGGATATCTGTTAATTTTATCGAAAGAGATATTTATTCATAATGAATTTGAAGAACTATGTGATGGGGATAAGATAAATGTTACTCCAAGCATTCGAATGAAATTTTGTATGAAAATAGGCTTCCCAAATGACAAGGAAAATGTTAAAGGAAAACATCACAAAGTAAGTCACGCTGCATTAAGCGTTGTGGAGTAAATTTTTCCGATTGGGATTTAAAAATGGGGATACATGGGATTTGATCAATGAGATTTTAAACATGTGGGAGAACATTGGCATTAAAAATCAAAGGGTTAAAAATTATAAATCATTAACATGATGCACTAGTAAGGAAAATCCTGAAATCAAGAATCTTCCAGAAGATGTGACTATCACACCTTGGAGAGAAATGCAAGCAGTGAAGGATGAAAGGATTGTTAGACCAATATTATCATGTTTAAAATTGAATGAATTATCAATAGAGTGAATGTTCGATGAATTTTAAAAGTAAGTCTATTGAGTTATTTTTATTTATGTTTGGATTTTGTTTTATTTTTTAACATATTGATGTTATAAGTATTTATTATATATGTTGTTATGAATTTTTTTATTTTATTTATTTAATTACAATATTTTGTTGGAAATACTAAGAAAGGGGTGAATCAATATTTCTTTTCAATTGTTACTTTTACCAGTTAGATCACTTATCTTTAGAACACAAAAATGAACAATAAAAGTAAACACTTTTATTAATATAATCTTTATAATGAATCAAGTACAATATGGGTAGGGCTCCAACTCTTGATGAAGACACCCAGGCTCCAACCAGGGATGTGCCAAGCACCTACTTGGACTTTAGTGAGGCTCCGACCTCTAGGGCTTCGATTCTATCTTATCCAAGGTACCAACCTTGACTTTAGGAGCACCAACTCCAAGGACACCAATCCTTTAGCTTTGCTTTGTCAAGAGAGATTTGGTTGTACTTCATGACTCCCCAAATCTTCTTCACCGAGCCCTGTCAATATTCAGCTTCACTGTAATCTCCACGCTACATTATCAATGACAACCTTGTCAATTAGAAGGTATTGCCACCACACTTCATTGTACCCAAGAAAATTCTCCAAAATCACCTCATGATGTCTTCAATGAATCATGGTCTTCAATAAAGTCTTCAATCAAATCTTCGAAAGGTTACTTTAACAAAGAGACTTATACAAGCTCAACAATAACTTCAATAATTCTCCAATAGTTCTTCAACAATTCTCATGCAATGCTTCAAGGTATTCAATAAGATACCCCAAGACTTATTCAAAGTTTCTTCAATACGCTGGACCAAACTTGCTCCAAAAACTGCTCTCAGGATTTCCACAATCTTTACGACTCCAAAATAGTCTTTTAAGGTTTTTCTCCCACACACAAGATCTGTGTACTTCAAGTGCAGTATGCTGCTTCAAGGTGCTCACAAATTGCTCCACGATCTATTTTGGCAAATACTTCTTCAAATGCTTCACTGTCCACCAAATGCTACGCTGTCGAAGCTACCAATTGCTTCACTGCCCAATGCTTGCTCTAATTACTTCTCAATGCTTTGCTCCAAACAATGCCTAATCCAGGTTTAGGACTAAGCCTCTTCGAATGAATGTAATATGTGACAGTCCTTAATCCTTCAATTCTCAAGGCCAAATTTTTGCTATCCAAGCTTCCAGCAGAGCTATCCCAAAACTCTACCCATAACACGCTTTAGAAATCAACTTCGAAGTGTGTAGATTCAATGCAAAACATTCTTCAAGTAACTAAAGTTATGATCTGTTGCAGTCATTGATTTAGGTTTGTTTTAGACCATAATACATCGAGCTCCAGGATATTGTGCAGCTTTGTGACTCTATGTCATAAAAGTTTCAGAGCGATTTTCAAGGAGTGGACAAAGCCGAAATACAATAAATGGGAACTCGGGTTCTAAGCATCAAACAACCCAATCCGACTTAACCGTGTGTATGCCCCAGGTCTGTAGCCCCTGTGCCTAAGTCTGAGGATCTTGTAGGGTGACTTCCTATATGTGTCCGAGTTCTGTAGCTTAGCTTCCTGTGGTATCCGAGTTTTAGTCTTCCAAGCTATATGTGGTGTCAGAGCCTTTAGTTGTAGCAACTTTAAATGATCCCAATGAAAAATTCCAGAAATGCTTCCTTCTCATCCTTAAGCTTTCACTTGGTGTTGTTCCTCGCTGTGCTGTTACTTGACCATAATCTTCACCGAAATTTATTTTTCACCGAACTGTTACTTTGTTTCTTTTCCAGTGCGTATCACAACCGAATGATCTTGGCTCTGCGTTCTAGATTTTTCCTTCGTATCTCTGTTCTAAGTTGGCAAGATGTAGATTTCACCTTTTTAATTGTTGACCGAGAACTATTTTCAAACTAGATCGATACATTTTGTATTAATACGACTTTGAAAAGTAGAACCGTCACCAATGAAAGAGAAGCTGACTTATGTAGGGGAACCGAGTTGTGAGTGGGAAGGCTGACTATATATAAATATTTTTAAATCTTTGTGAATTAAAGTATTTTGTTGTCACATTTTTGTTTTAGCAGCCAACGAGAGGAATGAACCTTGTAAATATATATTTTAATTTTTTTGTATAGGAGCTAGGAATGGGGATTATAATGGTTTTGTAGGAGCTAGGAATTGGGATTTAATTAAAAAAAAAAAGGAATAGGGTAATTTTAGAAATTATGAATTATAGGATTTTAATAAGGTATATATTTAGGGTTAGGGTCTCATTAAAGAATTAGGGAAAAGGGTTTCATCAAAGAATTAGGGTAAAGGATTTATTTTAAGGCAAAGGTTTAGGGTTTTATTCAACAATTCAACTATGATGTCATCAATGACAACTTTATTCAACAATCTCCCCCTTTGTCATTGAAATAAACACTCTATGTCTTTCAACATTCTCCCCCCTTTGACATCAATGGAAAATGGGGTGCCCAAGTACTCTCCCTATCAAGTTGCTTCTTGACATGCTGCTCCATCGTATTTTTCTTCATCAATGATAGTTCTCCATGATAGATATGTTGCTCCCCCTGTCATGGTGCTTCTTGTGTTGTTTCTTGCATTCTTCATCCTTCTTTGATAGAATGATCTCCATTTCTTTCTTCATCTTGGTTGCTTCACATGATCTGGCCTTAAAAGAAGTGATTTTTTATTTTAATTTGGTGATGTCGTCATCCTTCTCTTCTTGTTGGCATGTCATGGTGTTTCTCTCCTTTTCTGCTTCATCAACTTGTCCTTTTATGAATGTCAAAGCTTCCATCACCTTCTTATCTCCTTGTGCTTGTTTCCTTTCTTCTTCTAGTTTAAATCTAAGGGAGGAGACCTCTTCCTTGTATTGACTAAACTCTGCTTCAATTTTGTTCAAGCTTTGTGCCTTTGTTCAAGGTGTCTTGACAAGGTATCTTCCCGTTTCTTTGCCTTATCCAAGTGATTTGTCATGGATATGACTTCTTCATGATGCCTTCTCTTGTTTTGATGAAATTATTCCTTAATTTTGGCATCCTCATATATTTCTTGTACTTGAAGCTTGACAAGGTCAACTTCCTTCCTTTTCTTGTCCTCATCACCATCTTGCGCTTTCTTCTTAAGTTCCTCATTTTCCTTTTTCAAATTGTTAATATCTTCCATGGCAGCCATAAGTTTAGTGAGGATATCTTGTTCAAAATATTTTTCATTCTCTTCATCTTCTAGGTCTTCTTTAGCCTTGATTTCATCACTCTTATCTTCAACTTCCTTGATGGGTTATGGATTTCCTTCTTGTTTTCCATCATTTTATTGACTAGAGATCATTGCCAACGCTCCTTTTCAGTGAAGATCATGAAGTTTATCCCATATGCCTTTTGTTGACATATATTTTTCAAAATTGTCCTTCATAGAATTAGGTGTTGATCTAAAGATGATCTGAGGTTGTCATTGATGTCAACCCAAGCAGCACCAAGGGCTAACTTGATCTTGCAAGGGAATTTTGACTTGACAACTTAATCTATTTTGAGTAAAGGATCTTCTATATATATTCTACTCGTTGAGATGTTTCCATTGATATATGGCATGCCAAGTAATTCTTCATGGTTTGAGAGATATTCATGTTTGAAGTTAGTAACCCTAGTTAGTGGGCTAAAACCCTATTGGGTTGTGGCATGGAACTCATAATTGGTTTTGGTCATTGTATAGTAATTAATTAATAATTTTTTAAGCTCCTAAAATCACTCCAACATACTCTATAGAAGCCCCTCTCAACTCTATAAAAATAAATCTCATATATCCTCCAAATGTAGTTATTGTGGCATTTTCGCTATAACTTCATTTCTGCGAAGTATTAGATTCTGAAATTAAAACCCATTTGATTCGAAATCCTGATGAACGTCATGACTGAATTTCCGATCTTGGTTCGTTATATTGTCGGAGATATGATCTGTGGAAGTTAGGGTTTTTGCAGGTTGCCAAATTTCATCTCAAAGAAGTGACCTTGGGAAAATCGTCATAACTCTCTCTTTGAGAAGAGGATTGGAATTCTGTAAAAAGTGGTAGATAGTGCACAGACTGCAGTTTTCTGTGTATCGAATTTAGAGCTGAAAGAGGGCATGTCGTACAATTTTTCTCTACTGAACTAGTCTATAATGAGGTCATTTGTGAGAGATTGGGCATAACTTTGTCTTGAAGAGTCCAAATCGGGTCATACCTATGGCATTGGAAAGAAGAATCAGAGGGATGCTATAGGACCAAAGATAACATATTGGGGATTTGAAATCACAGAGATACATTAGATTAAATATTGTGCTCCTAGAAGGCGAGAAAAATTAGATCAAGTGTTGTCAAGGGGTGTAAAGGACCAAACTTTCTAGGGAAACAAAGAGTAAGGTGCAGAAAAATGATGCAACAGAGGTAAGATACATGTAAGTATATTTTGTATATTCATGTTCATTTCTTAATTGCATTAGGTTCTTTGTATTATAATTTGTTGTTTTTGTTTAGCACTGACATATGCTCTGCATGATGAGGTAAGTTTTTCTATTATCATGTCATGGGTGTTTCCTTGAAGACTTTTTGTAAGTATTATATATTCATCAAGAGAAGACTCAATGCATGATATAATGTTTTGAAGAGTGAGAAATGGTATCATGACAAGAGTAGAAATTAAGATGCAGAACAACAGCAAGAAGTTCACCATATGAAGTCTTCAATTGGGAAGCAATGCATACAATCATTGTAAAAGTATCACTAGAGGGGACTTAAACAGGAACGCAACAAATTACAGAGATAACCATATGCACAAAGAAGCAGCGGAAATAATACTTCATTTCATTAATGGAAAATACTGAAATATGCTTACAACCAGAAATGGAAATAAACCAGCTAGGGCGATGCCAGCTTATCTCTGAGAAGAGATGTGTGGCTACATGCCTCTGAACTGTGTTACAATGAGGCTCGAAGGCCTATTTATTGTTGAGAAATAATGGAAAAACCCTTCACCTTCCAAAACCTAACCCTAGAAGATGAAACGCCAAATTGTGGGCCCCGTTTTTGGGTAAGTTGGTACGTCAACTTCCCGGGGTCACGAATTGGTCGTCTTATCTCCGTTTGACGCGCATGATAGCCCGTTGGAAAGATCTCTCCGAGGACTACGATGGAAAAGATGATTTTTAGATAGAAAAAATTGGTGGTGGTATATTTATGAAAAAACGTTGTTTAGGGCCTCAAAACGGCTCTGGAAGTTTCGGACCCGAAAAACTGCTAAAAATAGTAAATTGTGCTATAATTAAGGAAACTGAAAGAAGCACTAGAGGGGATCCACGTGGAATTAGCGGGTGGCCACCAATATCCACCTGGATCAGTACTGCCAAAGAAGACATGGGAGCACATGGGTAGTCCTATGTTGCAATGGTCTCCTATTCAATTGTGAATGGCGAACCAGCAAAATATCCTACCGATGGGAAGATTATAGGGAATAATGGTAGATATTGAAGGTGTGAGTGCACTTGCTAATTTCGAAGTGATAGAGATTGTTGATGATAGCAATCCCTATCCCGTGCTACTGGGAATAGATTGGGCCACTGATATGAACGAAGTGATAAATCTAAAAGAAGCGCAAAATGATTTTTGAGAAAAAGTCACTGCACGTAGTGGTACCTTTAGACCCTGCGGAAGGATCACACTACACAGAGCCAATGCGTAATGATGAGAGCGATGACGATCTAGACTATATCTACAAGATAACTGCTCGAGAATAGGATTGGGTGAATCCTATAGTAGATGGCAGGATTTAATGGGAGTGCGAAGGCTCCTGCACCTCAGATTTGGATGAGGCAATAGAATGATGGTAGAACCGGTTACACGAGGTAACCATGCTCAATTGCAACATGATGGTAAGATCACTTCGTTGCGTGACAACAGAGATAAGGAATCTACCTATGTATGATGGTTGACAGTGGTGGATGAATTCCTGAACAAATTTGAAAGCGAGGTGCCAGAACAATAGCGGTTCAATGCTTTGAAAAGGGTAATGCGCGCTACGCCCACAAGGTGGTGGGGTATGTGCCAACAGAATTTTGAGAACTGGTGTGAATGTAGAAGGGTGATTCTTATATGCTTTGGAAAGCCTCAGCTATAGATGGAAGCTGGGTATGATGGATGAAACAGCTTGTGCTCCCACTCTCCAGATGGGTACAGGTGTATGGTACGCAGCCTGCACGAACACACACCGTACTCACGATAGTAAACAGGAACAACAAGCAAGAGCAGGCAAGACGAGGGCGCGAACGATGAAGTATGATAAGACCAAGAATGCCAAATATTATCCGTGGGGAAGCCTTTGAAAAGGTGTGTGAAGTGCTGAACATGATCCACCATGTGAGACGCACTCACTGGGACCTACTCGTACCAACGGTTCTATGGGCTTATAGGTGTTAAAATTGGAAACCAGGGAAAAACTCCATATGGGTCATCTTATTCATGGCTGATAATATTTTTATTATATCATCTGATTCCAATAAGTATTCATGGAGATATGAATTTATTTTGATTATGGAATTATTATCAAGCCTACCTACAACTCATGTAAGCTTAGAAGCCCAACAGTCTCATCTATTCAAACACCAACATTGAGGATAAATATAAGAGGACTTTTCCTAATTTGGACTCACTCATCTTATCACATCTCTCTCTCTCTCTCTACTGCGCAGAAAAGAGTCTCTTCTCTAGTGCGCAGAAAAGGGTCTCTCTCTCACGCATATGAAGCCAGAAGCTATTGAACCTGAAGCTACAACTGTAGATCCAAAGTTTGACCAGCATTGACCATCATGTCTCTTACTTAGAACTACATTGTAGGTTCATCTAAACCTCCTCTGAAAGCCGCAACTTTTGGTGGTGAAATCAAGTCAATCCATCGGACGATTTGCAGGATATCGACTGCCCTAGTTTGAAGGAAGCTGCTGAAACTAAAGCTGCAACTGCAAAAGTAAAGTTTGACCTGCGTGGCCTAGAAAATCTCCTCATCTAAACTACGTTGTAGGTTTATCTTAACCTCCTCTGAAAGCCACAACTTTTGGTGGTGGAATCAAGCTGATCCAATGGTCAGTTTGTGAGATATCGTCTGCCCGAGTTTGATTATGAAGTCGCTAATGTTGATGCTACTGATCTAGGGTTTGATACTACTAATATAAATCCGATTTATTGTACTATTTCTCTCTGCTGAGTTATTGAAGATAAAAGAAGATTTGATCAAAGGGCCTCCCCACACATTGTGTGGTTTGTCCCTGGCTAGCTGCCACATCTTGTGTCTCTTGTCTTGGCTTGTTTTCTGTCAATCGTTTAATGTTCTATCTACACTTTATGTACATGTGATTGCTAATTTGTGGAATTTAATAAGAAAAAGAAGTAAATTTTTATAAGCATAGAACATACCATAACTTAACATGGAATCAGAGCTGAGGTGGAGACAAAGCCCGAGCAAGAGCAACAACAATCAACAAAGAGAAGATTGGCAAGGCTATCCTAAAAGAACGATGGGGTCCTCAACACTCTTTCTTGCCAAAGACAAGCTCTATAAGAAAGCTGACTATCATGGATGGAAGATGTCTATCGATCTAACCCTTGAGGATCAAGGAGTGTTGGATCATGTGAGAGGCAATATTGTTGAGCCTCCATCAAATGAACCTCTTGCTGCCAAGAACAAATGGAAGAACGGAGAAATTAAAGTGAAGAAGGTCATCTGGGACTCTATCGACAAGCGCTTGGTGGCCTACATCTCTGAACTAGACACCTCCAAGGAAATCTATGATAGATTGGTGAGTTTATTTAAAGTTAATGATGCAAAACAAGTTTTGTTTTTTAGAAATAGGTTGTGGGAAATCAAGAAGGGTAAAGATGAGAGTATGCAAGAATACTTCTTAAGAATCACTGAGATCAAGAATGATCTCCTATCTATTGGGGAGACTATTACTGATAGAGAAATGGCACTCACAACTCTTGGAGGATTACCATCTGAATGGTACATGTTCAGGACTACTCTTCTGAACAATAATTTAATTCCTGGTTTTGAGGAACTAATGGCTAGATGCATTCAAGCAGAAACAAGGGTAGAAGAGCAAGAAATGCCCTTGCCTAAAGGTCCCTAGCTTCTTTTTCTTCTCATGCTAAGAAAAGAAATAATTCTGGGTCTAAATCGAAAAGAAAGGTTGGACCTAATGGTGGAACAAAAGGACAATGTTTCATTTGCAATAAATTAGGTCACTATGCAAGGGAATGCTCTGATATAAAGGACTCTCACCATGATGATGATCGAAATCCCTCTCATGGTAATCGAAGGAATGGAAAATTCAATAGCAAAGGTAAAAGGAATGCTGGAAATCAGGGAAGAGGGCAACCATTCAAGAAGGCTAGAAATTATAGGTATGAATCTAACAATGTTGACAATAAGCAGACTGAATATTATCTACCAGCTGCTCTATCTACTTCCGCTCCTTTAGACTCAATGGGAATTTGGCTCATTGATAGTGGTGCCTCAAGACACTTCACTGGTTACAAAGAAGTACTCCATAATCTGGTAGAGAAAGAAGCTAACCTGGAAATTGTCCTTGGAGATGACATGAAATACCCTGTGAAAGGTGTAGGCAATTTTTCTTTCAAATTAAATCAAGGTAATGTGATCCACTTACAAGATGTATTATATATACCTGATCTAAAAAAGAACCTAGTACCCATCTTGGCAATGGAAGACAAAGGCTACAAGGTAACCTTCAGCAATGGCAAGGTACGTATATGGAAAAATAATGTTAAAGATTCTTTCACTCTTGGGTTTCGAGTTGATTCTTTATATCAGGTCGGTGGAAGTCCACTAGGTGTCATGTCTTGTGACACAACTCTTCAGTCCAAACTTTGGCATCAGAGGTTTTCCCACCTTCATTACAAATCTCTACCCGATGTAAGACAAATGGTAATAGGGATGCTTGAATTCCAAGTAGAGAAAGAAGGTGTATGTCCAGGATGTGCCGAAGGAAAGCTCAAAAGGGGACCATTCCCCTCAAGTCAAAGTAAGACCTCCAATATATTACAACTAGTTCACTCAGACATATCTGGTATGATGCATGTGAATTCCTTGGGAGGATATTCATATTATCTTACTTTTACAGATGACTATTCTCGAAAGACCTAGATATACTTCTTGAAAAGGAAAGATGAAGTGTTCTCTTGGTTTTGACACTTCAAATCCTTGATCAAGAATCAAGCCGAAAAGAAGATCAATATCTTAAGAACTGATAATGGGATTGAATATGAATCTAATGAGTTCCATGATTTTTGTAAAGAGGCTGGCATCAAGAGGGAGACTACTACACCATACACTCCTGAACAGAATGGTGTGGCAGAAAGGAAGAACTGCACGATTATGGAAGTTGTCCGGGCCATGCTACATGATCAAAGACTTCCGAAATTTCTATGGGCTCAAGTTGCAAACACTACCATATATGTACAAAATCAATGCCTTCATCAAGCATTGGGTTCCAAGACTCCTGAAGAAAAGTTCACTAGTAAGAAACCTTATGTTTCTCATTTTAGAATTTTTGGAAGCCCTATATATTTTCATGTGCCGAAAGAGAAAAGAAATAAATTAGGTGCATCTAGAAATAAGGGAATTTTCGTGGGCTATGGTGAAAATACTAAAGGCTATAGAATCTATTTAGCCGGTCAAAGGGAAGTTGTGATTAGTCTTGATGTCACCTTTGAGAAAGATATGGCTCTTAGCAAGGTGGACAATCTTCCGACTTTGAGGAGCTCTCAAGAAGCTGACACTAGGGAACCGAAAGAAAAGGATGATGAATCAATGCCTGATGTAGAAGAACCCATGGATCTGATTGATACTCCTCCACATGATGCTTCCTCTTCTAGGAAGAGGCCTTCATGGCTTAGGGGGTTACTTGATGATGTTGAAGGACATGCTGCACCCCGAGGAACCTTTCGTGAAAGTAAAAAACCTAATAGGTATCAGGGATACCTGACCATCATGAGCATGATCATACAAAATGAGCCTTCATCATTCTCAGATGTCGTCAAGCATCAAGTATAGAAGGATGCTATGACTGAAGAATATGAGTCTATAATGAAGAATGATGCCTGAGAAGTAGTTCCAAGACCCAAGGACAAGACAGTTGTTACTTCCAAATGGCTTTACAAGATAAATCATGCAGTAGATGGAAATACAGAAAAGTATAAGGCTTGTTTTGTTGCTCGTGGTTTCTCCCAAAAGGAAAGTATAGACTATGATGAGATATTTGCACCTGTTGTCAGATATACGACCATCCACTCGATCATAGCCCTTGCCGCTTCACAAGGATGGAACCTACATCAGATGGATGTCAACACTGTGTCCTTGCACGACTTGATCAAAGAAGAGGTCTACGTGGAGAAACCCGAAGGATTTGAGATTTATGATCGAAAATCTCATGTATGCAGGTTGAAGAAGGCTCTCTATGGGCTAAAGCAAGCACCCCGAGCATGGTAGAGAGGATCGACAGCTACTTGATGAAGCTGGGATTCACTAGGAGTGAAGCCGATCCTAACCTTTACTTTAAGGTTGAAGATGATAAACCTCTCATACTGGTGTTGTATGTGGATGACCTCTTTCTAACAGGTGCAGACCCTCTCATTCTCAAATGTAAGAGGGAGTTGGCTTCTGAATTTGAAATGGACCTAGGACTGATGCACTATTTCCTAGGACTTGAAGTGTGGCAGAAGCCGGGGGAAACTTTCCTATCTCAAGGAAAATATGTGGTGAAGATATTGGAAAGATTCGGTTGGTGGACTGCAAGCCTGTAACTACCCCGATGGAGCTTGACTTCAAGAAGTTAAGCAGTAGTGTTGTTGGACCTGTTTTACGAAATGATACCAAGTATCGACAACTCATCGAAGCATTAATGTTCTTAGTGAACTCCCGTCCAGATATATGCTTCGCAGTTAACACGTTGAGCCAACATATGGTTGAACCCAAACACATAAATTGGATTGGTGCCAAGAAACTGTTGAGATATCTTCGTGGCACTATCACTTATGGGTTAAGATACACTTCCAGAGATGTGAGACTATTTGGATAGACAAATGCTAATTGGGCAGGAAATGTGGAGGACCGTAAGAGCACTTCTGGGTGTTGTCTCTCCTTGGGATCTACTTCGATATCATGGATAAGCAGGAAGCAGAAGTCGGTGGCCTTGAGCACCGCCGAAGCGGAGTATATTGCTGCCAGCATGGCCTCCTATGAGGTAGTTTGGTTGTGAAAGCTCTTCAGTGAGCTATTTGGATTTACATTGGATACCACCATGATCCTTTGTGACAACCAGAGTGGGATTCGTATGTCAGAGAATCCCGTATTTCATGATCACTCAAAGCATATCGATATTAGATACCACTATATTCGAGATATGGTGTAGCGGGGAGCTATAAGGCTCCAACATATTGATACAGATGAACAGGTCGTTGACATTCTGACAAAACCCCTTGGGAAAGTAAAATTTCTGACTTTCTGAGAACAACTTGGAGTTGTTCAAAGACCCTCCGATGAGGATCATGTATGATGCATTGAGCTCTGGGAGCTCCAGGGGGGTGTGGGGTACTTCTTGGAGCAGCATATGACCACAGGATAATTCACTATCCCCTGATGGTATACATTTACACCTCGTGGCGACATTGTAGGCGGATTGATGTGTTCTCCTATGAGGCCTAGATTGATGTGTTCTCCATGGCGATTGTAGCAGGATTGATATGTTCTCCTGTGAGGCCTGGATTGATATGTTCTCCATGGCGGCCTGGGATTGATGTGTTCTCCATGGTGATTGTAGCAGGATTGATGTGTTCTCTTGTGAGGATACGATTGATTAGTTCTCCTATCGAGGCATCCTACCCATGCAGTTTGGGACTCATGGGAAGTACCTCTCATCTGATTAATGAGCAGGGAAATGAAGTTAGGGACCATAGTAGTACCGATGGATGCATCATTGTATCTACCGTACTCCCTATGCTAGGATGACCTCCATTGATCTGGGATCAATGATACTGATCTGGGACTAGTGGTAGGAGTTGTACCATACTATGACACTGAATTAGGGTTGGTTGAGACTGATCTGGGACTAGTGGTACATACTCTAAGACTGACTTCGTGTCAGTGTAGTTCTAGTCTGGTACTAGTGAGAGTGGTACATACTATGACGCTGACTTTGGGTCGATTGAGACTGGTCTAGGACAAGTGGTACACTATCTGAGACTATGATACTGGTCTGGGACCAGTGGTAGGAGTGGTACTTACTATGAAGCTGACTTCGGGTCGGTTAAGACTAGTCTGGGACCAGTGGTAGGAGTGGTACTTACTATGAAGCTGACTTCGGGTCAGTTAAGACTAGTCTGGGACCAGTGGTACACACTCTGAGACTAACTTTGAGTCAGTGGAGGATGATACTAGTCTGGGACCAGTGGTACACACTCTGAGACTAACTTTGAGTCAGTGGAGGATGATACTAGTCTGGGACCAGTGGAGTTGTACTCACTATGACGATGACTTCAGGTTGTTTGAGATTGTTATGGGACCAGTGGTACATACTCTGAGACTGACTTTGAGTCAGTATCCTACATCCTCGGTCATTTCTTCTTCTTCATAATTCGGACAAATGCATAGTAGAACAGAACAAAGCAGAGCAAAGTCATTCAGATCAGTACAGGGGAGAACAAGATAAAGAACAACAGGTAGAATAGAGCAGAGCAGGGCAAGGTTCAAGCTATACATGGCAGTGCATTTGATGGATGAATAGTAACAACTGATAGACAGATTGCAGATGAAGTTCTCCCTAGTTGAGAGGGAGTGTTAAAATTGGAAACCAGGGCAAAACTTCATGTGGGTCATCCTATTCATGGATGATAATATTTTTATTAGATTCCTCTCATGGAGAGGTGTAGGATTGATATAAAGATTATCTGATTCTGATAAGTATTCATGGAGATATGAATTCATTTTGATTATGGAATTATTATCAAGCCGACCTACAACTCATGTAGGCTCAGAAGCCCAACAATTGCATCTATTCAAACACCAACGTTGTGTGTAAATATAGGAGGACTTTTCCTCATTTGGACTCACTCATCTCATCACATCTCTCTCTCTCTCTCTGCTGCGTAAAAAAGAGTGTCTTCTCTACTGCACAGAAAAGGGTCTCTCTCTCACACATGTGAAGCTGAAAGCTGTTGAACCTGAAGCTGCAACTGCAGATCCAAAGTTTGACCAACGTTGACCATCAGATCTCCTCCTTAGAACTATGTTGTAGGTTCATTTGAACCTCCTCTAAAATTCACAACTTTTGGTGGTGGAATCAAGTCAATCCGACGGACGTTTGCAAGATATCGACTGCCCTAATTTGAAGGAAGCTGTTGAAACTGAAGCTACAACTGCAGAAGCAAAGTTTGACCTGTGTGGACTAGAATATCTCCTCATATGAACTAAGTTGTAGGTTCATATGAACTAAGCTGTAGGTTCATCTGAACCTCCTATAAAAGCCGCAACTTTTGGTGGTGGAATCAAGCCGATTCGACAGTCGGTTTGTGAGATATCGTCTGCCCTAGTTTGATGATGAAGCCACTAATGCTGATGCTGCTAATATCGGGTTTGCTACTGCTGATATAAATCAGATTTATTGTACTATTTCTCTCTGCTGAATTATTGAAGATAAGAGAAGATTTGATCAAATGGTTTCCCCACACATTGTGGGGTTTTTCCCTAGCTAGCCGCCACATCTTGTGTCTCTTATCTTGGCTTATTTTATGTCGATCATTTAATGTTCTATCTGCACTTTACTTTATGTTCATGTGATTGCTATTCTGTGGAATATAATAAGAAAAATAAGTAAGTTGTTATAAGCATAGAACATACCATAACTTAACAATAGGACCATGTGCAAAACCCTGACCGCGCGAGCACTTTCAAAGATGAAGTATGAAGCAAGGGCTATAATCCCTATGGAGCATGTGAACCCTAGTCCGCGCATAGCAGCACCCATAGATACAACAGTTCACGAAGCCCGGAATGAAGGAATCACACAGCTGCAAGAAACAGAACACATTGGACATGAGGAAGAAATCGGACGGGGAAACTTTAGACTCTGCGAACTTGAAAGAGAAAGGGTACGATTAAGGAAGAAAAGCACTATGATGAATGTGGAGGTCAAGAAGCTAGAAGACGAGATACAAGAAGCGTTTCTCATCGAAAAACCTAGGATGGTAATGCAAGGTACGTATGATCAAACTCACAAGTTTGAGAACTCTTTTCGTAAATTGGTTAGTCTACTTCCTTGGCTTGGACCGCATATCACCAAACGTAGTAACCTGGGTAGCGCATTGCAAATAGTAAAGTGCGTAATGCCGACCACAACAATGGAAGGTGAGGATTCTCCGTGAACCATGGTCGAGGACGGGATGGAGCCCCACATGGGTGGTGCAACCACCTGACTAGCTGTGGGAAGGATATTCTTAGCACTCCAAGCAGTTGAAAGGGAGCACAGGACTATAAACTATTATGCCCGGGAGCTGCGTGATATTGGGGATGCACAGAAACGCAGAGCATCACAGGGTCTGTGACCGCACATGGAGGGCTACACTACCATGTGGGTTGGCCGGAAAGTGATCGTTAAAGTCACTATTCATGATGGGATGCTTGATTTGAGGCCAAATTGAGCGGGCGGTGACCATTTAAGATGCAATTTATGGGAAATATTTGGGAAAATCTGCCGCCAAGAAAGCATTAATGGGCCGAAATTGTGGGGAACGGTTGAATTCAAATTAAAAAGGCATTATAAAACACAAAGGGATGGCCAGCAAACAACACTTGGTCATTTGAGAATTGAACGATTGAGTAGAACACTGAGCATTGAGAGCCAAGCGATAATCGAGCTCCTGAGTTCAGGAGTGACAGAATATAGCCTAGAAACGATGACAACAACTAAGGGTGGTTTGGGAATTGAAGAGGTAACCGCCGGTGAGGCCGTGTAGACCCCAATGGTGGAGGATGTTCCAAAAGGTGTCGGGGTTGTGGAAGAGATCCCCAAATCATGTGTATGCCAAGGCCCAAGAAAGATAAACAAGCAATGGCCCCCGTACGCGTGTCCTCGAGGAACTGCCTGCGCAGTAAACTATCGATGGCAGAGAAGCGGAAAGCTGTCATGATAGAAACATATGAGGAAGAAGAATATTTGTAGGCCCTAATCATTGTCAAGGAAGAAGACGAACGCATGGGGAGGATATTCAACCTACACGCTTTACAAAAAAACTACACGCATATTTCCCTCCGCAGAAAGGGAAGACTAAAGTGCCGAAGGACTTGGATGAAACCAAGAGTTCACTCCAGACCCCACTCCTCCCAGACGACATTGTGTTTGAAGGCACGCACCTGGGTCGTGTGCCAACCATGAAGTTTGAAGATTGGGACCTCGCTAACTGCAAGAAGTTCCCTCACCTGGAGACCAGGAACCTCATGACCCAGAAAACCGCAAGGGTGGTGACAACATTAGAGCCGTGGAAGTCACTGCACAGTGTGGAAAAGGCTGGGTTATTGCACTTATTATGGGTGCCGCATTTCCACCACGTGCCCATAACCATTTTCATCATCAGGCAACTGCTTTACCTGGTGCATGATGGGTATCTATGGCTGGAGGAGCCTATCCCCATCGTTGCAGACCTAATTCACTTCATTTCTCGGCTCCCCTGCAAAGGAAAGGACCCTGCGACCATAGCCAAAGGAAAGGGCAGTGATTTGGCCCTTGCAGAAGCCATGAAGAAAAAATACAAGATGGAGAAGAAGAAGAGGGGCTACGCCATCTCCAGCATCAAGGAAAAAGGGGTACGTGTAGCAACCCAAATCCTAGCTGGAAAAGTTATGAGGAAGTATTGCACTGATGAGGTACCAACTCCGGTGGTTGCACTAGCCAAGCAGTGTGCGAAGGGGGTCCAGTTCAACTGGTTTGAATTCCTTTGCGAAGAATTTTTTAAGAATTGTCACGAAGCCTAGGAGAAGGGTAAAACCTTCCATTATGCGTGGTTATTGTTATCCATAGTGCTCGTAGAGGGGGAACTGCCGAAGGATAGTCAATTCCCCAGCATCGACAGAGAATTACTAGAGGCCGTGAAGTACTCTTCGTTCTGGGCCATGAAGGACGCAAAATGGATCTGCGACACCAAGATAGTCTGGGTGCTCATGGAGATGAACATCCAGATGTGGATCAATCAAAGGCCGCATCTGTCACGCATGGTGTACAACAGTCTGCAGAGTTTTGCAGAATTCAAAGTCGACATGCATAATGTATACATCAGGGCGCGCAAGGATACAATGAAGCAATGGAAAAAGCTCCCTTTTATAGCCACTGACGATGCCATTTTTACTGTCTTGGAGACATGGCCTCTAGAATGGCGCACCCCAGATATTGCAGAACTTGAGAAGGCGGCAGCATAGAAGAAGAAGGACAATGCCAAGCTACGCATCACACAATTGACCGAGAAAAGGCGGAAGGAAACATCAACAGCTAAGCTAAGGGCAGCACACGAAGCGACACAGAAAGCTGCTAAGCAGAAGAAGGCCGCAGAAGCAGTAGCAACAACATAGGAGGTAGAGGAAGCGACCGAGAAGGTGGACGAGGGCCAAGAAACACCCTCGCAGGAGTAGGAGGTAGAGGAAGTAGAAACAACAGAAGGGAGCATAGACCCAGGGACCGCATTCACATAGTTAAAGCACCCACACATGGGAGAAAGAGTAGGACCGAGGAAGAAGGTCAAGGCCTCGAAGCTGGCCATTGACCCGATCACCTTAACTGAAGGTGACCTCTATGAAATCATTGAAATGGTTCGTAATGTCACCAATGATGCTCTTCAGGATTTTATGCAGGAGCACTAGACTGTTTTGGGGCCCCTCAGGGCATAGCTACAAGAGTTACAGGTGTGTCCCCCTCAGGTGGGTACCCTTTCGACCCACCTCGCAGCAGGATCATCGCAAACAAAGCAGATGTTGTGCGCACGGATGGAAAACACAATAGTGTTGCCTGAAGGGGCCCTAGTAGCAGCAAACGAGACCGATAGATTTTCGATCAACATAATGAAAGGCCTTGGCCTTAATATGGTTGCCCTTCCATGTGAGACACTGTATCTACTACAGGATGGGATAATGGCAAAACTCTGCACCAGGGAGAGCCATGCGATCCAAGTTCTTAGTGAACAAAAGATAAACTTGGCACAACTCAATTTGCAGCGTGACGAATTGGTGTCGCAGAATCAACAATTGGTGCAGGTGGTAGATGATGCTTGTCGATGCGTCCCAGAGCTGGCCATCCCAGCAGATCTACTAGTAGAGGTGTGGATCCACAGGTTGGAAACCGTTGTCCGCGAGGCTAGAGAAGAAACGACCAAGGTTCAACTAGAGCTGAATCTTCAAGTCGTTCAGCTACAGTTAAAGGCGCAGCCTTCCACTCCCCCAGAGGTTCAAGAATAACGCGCTAGCACTATCGCAGCAAGATTGGAAGAAATAGGAAGTGTAGTGTAAGACTGTACCACTTTGTTGGAGAAAGCACTTGAGGTGCTCACAACTCTGTAGGAGGACCCCAACATCTAGTGCCTAGAGATAGAGGTATGAGAACTTTAGCAGCAATACGACAGTGTCTGAGGAACTGCGCAGATAGTAGTCCTCACTCAGCTACTTACGAGGATGCAACAAGCTAAGGCATTGAAGGAGAAGGTGGATGCGGCATGACATAAGGAGGCAGTTCTCAAAGTGTGCGTCCAACAGTGGATTGACGAGACTTTCACTATCATGGAAAACATCGAAGGAAAGCTCACACGCATACAAGGGACGCACACGTTAATGCAGAGAAGCGCCCCAAACATGAAGGTCTCAGAATAGAGGATGCAACAGATTCAGCAAGTAGCGGCTCAGTGCGCTTCCGACATCAGCATAATTCGAGGACAGTTGGAGGAACTCTATGCCAAGATCGTCGTGCCAACAGAGTGACTCGAGGGCGAGTCACGATGTTTTTGTTTGGGGCATGTTGGGCATGGAATCTCCCAAGGCATGTTTTGGGGCTCAAAGCCCATGTTTTGACCGAATGATGTATTAAAGCCCTGTGAATTGTGGGTGCGGAAGTATGTTAGATTCATAGGGTTATCTGCCCTAGTTTGTAATGTAATGTTAGCCTACCCATGGTCCGTGGACCATGGGATTGTATAAATAGAGCGAGGCTCTAAGTGTAAAGAAATGACAACTCTAAGGGATTGAGTCGCAAGTGTAAAGTGTGTCTTGGGTCGTAGGGTAGGAGAAGGCTCTACCGCTGAGTGCGCGGACCCCTGCAGCTGAGTGCGTAGGGGGGAGTCAAGTCTGTAACCAAGGAAGAAAATAATAAAGAGAATTTTTATCTTAATTTTGTGTATCTGTTCTTGGATTAATGCATGGTTAATGTGAATTGCAAATATACTTCTTATTCACTGCGTGCACTTATATGAATGATTTATATTGCTAAGTATAACTTAACGCATACAGGTAGGCTAAGTTAATCAACTAATAGTGGAATACTAGTAAGGACTTGAGTAATAACAAATTTCGGCCCCTGAGTACGGCTGCGCGCAGGCAACATCTCAGACTGCGAGGTATGGGTAAGTGTGCGTAGCGACGGGCGCGCAGGGTCGAACCGAGGACCACTTGAACTCATCAAACATCTCCAGGGTGTGGAAACCTATTTCTAGCACCCTCCCATACTACTTTGGGTGAGACCTCAGTCCGCGCTCCGTGGACGATTGCCGAAAGGGCCAATATTACAGAGATTTGTTTAGGTAAATCACCTCTGAACCTGGGTCAAGCCCCAACAAGCCAACACCTTGAGCTTCCCATATAGCCATCACAATGAACCATAATTGGTCCAGGTCCTCAATTCCCAAGCCTTTGAACAAAGGCAACTTCATCTTGTTTTACATACTGAACCGCAATGGAGGTGGAGATGGTACAGGCGAAGTCGGAGGCAATGGTGGTGAAATCGGAGGTGGTGTGGGCGGAGGTGGTATTCGTGGGAATCCTTGTCTTATTAACTGAATAGAACTTCGCGGAGAAACCTTCCTTATCCCTTCTTCATCTCTTCGCGGAGGTGAAATCAAGGGGCTATACTCTGGACCCCTATTTCCTTCGTTCCTGTAAGTTTTTCCACTTCGCATAGTCCCGAACATCAAGGTAGTGGCATAACCTGTTTTTCGCACAACAACATTTTAATCCAAGTATTCAAAGATTTTATGTACTTACCTCGCGGTCCTTTGAAAAAGCGTCGCTCTGCCTTGCTATAGCTGACTGAGGTGTCGATCGCGAGTTTAGTTACAAATCCTCCTATGACATGATCGAGCCAATGATCGACAATGTGGGCGATCGTATCTTCTGATGCTTCCAACCTTTGCACTAGCTCTAGGGTCCACATAATAGGACCGTCAAGTTCCCACCTTCCTTGGCTATCTGCTAGCTTCACGATCCATTCGTATAGCTCAATACGGAAAGAACAGAAAAAGATTTCTTGGATCTCTGTATACAGGTATCGGTCCAACCACTATTCTTTTGATAGTCGCGGGTTTTTGTACTCCTGTGCCACGAATTCGTGGATCTTTCTATCTAATCGGTCTCCAATCTCTTTCTTAGTTGGATTCGAGTGATATGACATCACACATCTCTTATGTAGATTCTAGTCCCAGCAACAGAACCATTTGTTGGCTTGTGGTGGCCTAACCTAGGTTCGGCGTTATTTAGTCAAACAAATCCCTACCCTACTGGTCCTTTCGGCATCAGCCTACAGAGCGCACACTAAAGTCTCACCCGAAGTAGTATGGGGGGATGCTAGAACCAAGTTTCCGCACCCTTGAGATGGTTGTGATGTCGTTTGATCTCTTCTATCCCTGCCTTCGCGCAGGTGATCTCGCTCTAGTGTTTGTAAAACAAACCCTCTGTTTTGGCTTTCAATACCTTCGCGAAAGTGCACGATCAACCTTCGCACAGCTCTATCGTGTAGCTCAGGTACTTTCGCACTGCTATAGCAACGTGCCGTGCAGATTCCTCAATTATCCTAAGTGATTTTCTTATCTTGTCAAATACTTAAAGTTGTCAACGCGTAAGTAGATATTCGTGATTGCGTTCAATTATTCCATGTAATTGCATTCATTCGCACATTATATAAGCATAATAAAGGAAATTCATACACAACATATCCAAACCTATTAACAGAACAAATACACATAAATTGTAGAATAACTTCTTTTGTTAATATCTTCCAAATATTATAGACTCTGTTCACCCTATGCACATAGCTATAGGAGTCTGTGCACTCAGCTGCAGACTTCTACCCTAGGTCTCTACACACTCAGTTGTAGAGCCTCTACCTACACTACAACCCAAGACTTAGAGTTCTTGCTCTAAAGCTACAACTCTCTTCCTTGTTCCATTGATTGATTGATGCTTCTAACTACTTAGATCTTAGCTCTTTTTATATGATCCCATGGTTCGCAGAGCATGGGTAGATCTCTTACATCCGACCTTACTTTACAAAACTAAGGGCGGACTACCCTTTGTGACACATAATACCTTCGCGCTCCGCAACCACAAAATGTGGAGTCGTTATAATAATATTATAAAAACATGGGCTTTTAGCCCCAAAACTGCCCTTGGGGGATCCCGCTCCCAACGTTCACTACCACAAGCGGCAATGACTAATAAAATGAAAAAGTTAATATAAAAGGTAACATGAAGTATATTAAGAGGAGTAAAGGTTTATATATTAATGATCGTATGGGAAGTAAAGGAAAGGTGGAGGAGATTCATGTGGGTTCTTCATTTTACCATACTATAATAAGTCTCTCCTTCCACTATACATGAGTCTATCAGCCCCTCCCACTCATACCTTACAACTCCTCTTTGATGACAGTATGGCCTTGTTAGCCTAAAATAAAATGAAAAATACACAGTTTAAACTTATGGGAAATGAAAACAGCGCGAACCAAGATGATGCCATAAAATGTGTTTATTTTTTTTTTTCAAATTTAATTAATTTTGATTTTTAACCTGTTATCATTTTTAAAATATAAAATTAAATAAAAACAAATGATAAAATATATAAAAATAATTAATATAAATGAAAATACATTTAGTAATAAATACATTAAAAAAAGGAAAAAGTAGAAATAAGTTAAAATTAAGTATGTACTAGGCATAAAGCAAAAAAGGGCTAAATGGGAATACTATGGAGAATGAGGAAGTGGGGATGAGTTCATCCCATCTATCAATCATTTTTCACCTTGTGACGTTCCAAAAATCATTTAGTTTTGGACACTTCCGGAGAGCCAGGACGAAATGGGCTTTTAGATATATTATAATATTAACACTTTTGAACCAGTGATTTTCTAATTAGATTAATTAAATAGAAATATTTAATTATAATTACATTTAAATTAATTTATTATAACTATAATTTATAATTTAAAATTAGCTATATTTAATTAACCTAATAAATTAATTTATGTAATTAAAACCAAGTTAATTAATGAAAATAAAATGAAGTTTATTTACAATTTACTAAATACAAAATTCACATTATTTGAGTTTAAGCGGAGAAAATTAATCAAATAAGTGTTAGTTTCAAACCGTAAGTCCAAACTCAACAAAATTAGAGTCATTGGAAATATGGCGAGAAACTAAAAACAATGAAGTAAGCAAAGTGGAAAATCAAGAAAAGTGAAAATCTCAAAAAATTAACAAAATCAAAGCATAAAAGGGGTGATTTGACCAAAATTTACAGAGGGTCCTCAGAATAACTTTGAAAATTTATGGGGGTGTTGTGGCCACAATAGTGCATCAATTAGGTTGGATCTTAGAGCAGGTTGGTGCTTACTCATCATCGAGGTTGGTGCCTCAATCAAGTTGTAGCTTACAGTGAGCAGTTGCTTGCATACTTTTGAGGTTGGTGCCTCAATAAGGTTGTAGCTTACCACAAGTATCAACTTGCATATCTTGGGGGGTCGGTGCCTCCAATGGGTTGGAGCCTGCAAATATATTTAATAAATTGAAGCATACGAAGAAGAAGAATTTGTGGTTCTCTCCTGTATGGGTTTCCACGTAAAAGCTTATGTCTATTTTTGATGTGATGGCTTCATGATGCATCATTGATATTATAGTAGCTTTATGATGCATTGTTCTACTTGTTGATATGCTACATATGGTTATGATTCATTGCACTATGATTAATTGATTATGAAAATTCCTAAAATGGTAAAATTTATCTCACACTGATTCACACCCCCCCCCCCCTGTGACCTTTGGTCCAACAAGGATAACAACATTTTTCTAGCCACCTAAGAAACATTTGATTATCTCTCTCTCTCTCTCTCTCTCTCTCTCTCTCTCTTCGTGGATGTAATTTTCGCAGATCTTCAGCGTTCATGAACCCCTTACACACACAAACACACATATATAATTGTTTTCTGCTTTTTTTTAAGGGTATTTTTTATTCATTTAAAAAAAAAAACACCTATCTACATATTTGTGTTATTTTTTTTTTTAATGTCATTGTTAAAAAAAGATAATTAATAAAAAAAAAATTCAAGTAACAAATTAGGAGTTGATTTTGAGTTTTGTTTTTATGATGCTACCAATTTAAGGTCATTGGTGAGCACCAGTATTGCAGCAATAATGCTACAACTTCTGGGTTGCCTACTTTACTCTTATCAGCCCGGTAGTTCATAGCAAACTTGGAAGCATCGGTGTTGTATGCACAAGTACTAGTTCTTACTGCAGGTTGTCACTTGGCCAGTCGGCGCAAGATCACTAGGAGCTCAAGCCAACTTCTATGGATTCCAGAAGAAGCTCTATATGTGATGAAAGGAGAGAAAGATTACTCTACAAATGCTACTCTAACTGTAGAAAGGAGAAAGACTGAAATGTAAAGCAAACCTAGTAATCCCTACTTAACCAAGTAATCCTACTTTTGCAAAAAGTACTATGAAAACCATGAAAGGAATGCCATTACCTACTCAAGGAATTAAACAACATCTAACTGAGATATTTTTGGAAGTAAATAAGAAAAAAACATATTTTTGTATTTTTATGTATTTTTATGGGAATTTGACATGCATGCAATTTATTGTGTGTGAATGTGGCAGCAAATAGGTGGCGTTGGAGGGTGGTTTTGGGACTTGAGAGGATGTAGGATGGTGTGGATGGGTCCTAGAAGGTCTTAGGTGGCTTTCTGGAGGCTTTTCCCACACTTGGCCTTCAAAAGAAAACCTACAAGAAAATTACAAGAGGACACAGGGAATCTATAGGAGGAAAAAAGGGGACTATAGGAGGCCTACAGGAGGAGGCCGAGAGCAGTTTTCACTATTTTGAGGGTGTGAGAGAGGGTGGAAAAGGTGGATGAAGGATAGAATGAGGTGTTAAGGCACCTAGGGTCTACCAAGAATCACCAAGAGAGAGAAATATGATTGGGTTTGCTCAAGGAGAGAGGAAGAAGTTCTATGGAAAATGCAGGAAACTAAGGTAGAATTAAGGTGAGACTTGGGCAACCTGTAGGGCATGGATCAGGTGGAGGATGGGATGGCTGATAAGCTGGCCTACTACAAAAAGAAATCTACTGCAAAGGAACTGACAGTCAACTAATAAGATCAAGCAAGTAGTGAAATAAGTGCATTTAGAAAAAAAAAGTTTTGCATCAAAGTAGTCCAAACTATGATCTATGAAAGAAAATGCTAAGAAGTGCTGCAAGAAAGAAAAGCATGAAAGAATACTACTACAAATAAAGAAGTAAGCATGATGAAAAAGGTCTGAAGCAAAAACAGAACTAGACTATTAACCTACTAAAAAGTTGTAAACACTAGAAGTCCTATGAATGAGGAAAAACTATGTTTTTGAGGCAATAAGAGGGTCTTTGCCTCAAATCATGGTCCCAAAGGTCTCCTCTCAGCATCTCCAATTGTGGCTCCTCCACAATTGTTTGAGACTTCTTCTAGGGCTGCATGTTGAGAGGTAATATACTCTCCCTCTCAACCACCGAGTCTCTAACATTTGCCTTGCTCCTCAAGGCTTTGCATGCATCTTGAACCTCAAGAGTATACAGGTTCTGTACCCATGAACCGATCTGTTTCACCTTTCCCATGGTGATGTGTCTAAGGAAAACCTTTCCCTTATTGAAGACAACATCGTAGCCTTTGTCCTCCAACATCGCGATCAATACCAAGTTCTTCTTCAGTCCAGGCACATACTTCACATCTGTCAAGGTGATAGAAGCTCCATTCTCCCTCTGAAAAGCAATCGTGCTCACTCCTGAAACACTATACCTTTGATCGCCACCCATCTCTATGAGTATCTTGAGGTCTTTCTCCTCTAAGGTACTAAATAAAATTTTATCACCAGTCATGTGGAATGAGGCTTCACTTTCAAGAAACCAACCACAACCCATCATTGATGACACCATGCATGCGATGAGAGTAAAGTCCATGTCGAATTGAGAGGCTAATGCGTCACCTTCCGATCCTTTCGAGGATCCCTTCTTAGACTTCTTCAATGGGAAATTAGTCGCATAATGACCCATCTCATGACAATTAAAGCATCTCACTTTAGATTTGTCACCCTTCTTCCCTCCATGAGAAGAATTCGATTTAGGATGAGAATTCTTATCCTTCCCTTTCCTTGCCTTACTCGATAAGGCCAGATTTTCCTCATCCTCCTTGGATGAAGAACCATCTCGTGTGCTCCTCCTAATCTCCTCCTGCATGAGATCTGACCACAATTATTTCCAATCCGGTAGTTTCTCCCTTCCATTCACATACTCCTAGTAGCTATGCCAGCTCTTTGGAAGACCGAGGAGAGCAAGGCTCACCATATCATCATCGGTAGTAGTTATTCCCACACTTCCAAGCTCATCTCTACAAGTGGTGAGCTTGTTCAGATATGTGGAAATAGTATCACCATTCTCCATCTTGATTCTTCGAAGCTTATCCTTGAGCGCTAGTTTACTCTAATCGCTACTGTTCTGATATAGGTCCTTCAATATCTTCCACATTGAAAACAGAGTCTCCTTCCCATGGAGACTTGAGACAATATGGTCTCGAACTCCCTCAAGGATGATCCATCTCGCCCTCACCACACACTTCTTCCATTCATCCAATTTTTGTGCATTAGCTGCAGCTGGCTTGGGGATTTCTTAATCAATGAAATCCTTCAAACCATTATCTTCTAGTACCGCTTCCATGTGATCCTTCCATGCTATGTAATTCGAGCTGCCATCCAAGGAATACTTGAGTCTCAAGCCATAGAATGCCATTGACCAACCTGAAGTATGAGATGAATTCGATTTGTACCTGCAATCTCGATCTTCAAACTTTGAATTTCCCTTCTCAGTATACTTGTTCACAGCTTCGATCACTTTTGCTATGATACCATGTAGACATTCTCACTATAGATTAACCTGAATATGCAATAGAACTAAAGAAAAATACTTAATCTACTTCTACAATCAAACTTGCGGAAGCTTAATCGATTTGAGAAAGATCAATAAGAACACATATACCAGTGAAGAAGAATCAATACACATGAAACATAGAAGAATACTCTGGGGAAAGCCTCAGCTAAAAACCCCACTATCTATATTATCATACAAGGTGTAAATACATCAATATTACACAAAGCATTAGCTCCCACAACTAACCAACTCTTAGTACAATCCTCCTGGATGGTCACGGGAAAACAAGGCTTCTCACAAACCTTCTCCCCCGCCCTCCAAGCCTCCTATTTTCTTGTGTTGTTTCTCCAAGGTGATCCTACTGTTACCAAGTGTAACACTGATCTCACACCCTGTAAAACTATGCAATCCTCAAGGAACCTTGTTCCTTCTACATGGATGAGTTTCCTTTATAGGAAAATTCCTCCAATTGATAGTACAATGTCCTTGTCTTTAATCTCAACTAGATCTTTCTCTGAATAGACATGCATGAGTTATTTATGAGAGAATATTTAGTTATCTGGAGTACACTAGTTTCATGCATGCATGCATTAACTGACTGAACTCACAATTAGTTTCTCAAACTAATTGGAACTAATTTAACTGGACTTGACTCAGTTAACTGAGATAACTAATTAAAACTCAAATACAACTCATTCTTATCTCCTTAATTAAGTGATAATCTCCTTAATTTAAAGGATAATTATTGCATGACTTCACAAAAAATTCTAGCTTGAATTTCTCCAACTAATTAACTCAAGATGAATTAATTAACTATTTTTCAAGCAGCAGGTGAGACTAAATTTGAATTTTAATTCAAGTACAAACTAAAATTGGAATATTCTTAATTCTATTTTTATCATTTCTTGTTGCTATTTTCAACATTACCTATGTTTGTGCTTCTCAATTTTTTTTCTTAATCCCCCATGTTTTATCTTTGTAGACAGTCCTTAGTTAGGGAACTGAGCCAAAGCATTAATGTGAGGAGTTGAGAGGAGTTAAAAGCAGAATTGCGAGGAATTTAGAAGGCTAAACATTCTCCTTGAACATTTAATCATCTAATAATAACACACACACACACACACACACACACACACACACACACACACATATATATATATATATAGATGAACATATATAGTCAACACAATATATAGATGAACATCTATAGTCTAAAGAATTTTGGGCAGTAAATTATACAGATTATTCAATTTCTAACTATGTTATGAACATAACTTTGTAGAGGGACGTCAAGTAGATTGATACTCAATCTAGAACTTCCAAATGTCCTATACTATTCTCAAATATATGGAGAAACACACTATGAAATTACAAGAAGAAATCACAAGTACACAATTGTTGTCATGAACGAAAACCAAAAGCCTTTGATTATATCCAAGTTGAAAGTATTACAACAATATTACAAAAACTTGCTCCATGTATCAACCCTTTCTTATTAAAAAATAAGGTGCATAAGGTGCATGTTTTTGAACATAATACATTGGGTATTGGCAAAATCAAGATACCATCAAAATATCAGTAAAAATTGGCAAAAATCAGCTAGGCCCAAAAATCATGATTTTGAGATAAAATCGTGATTTCAGGATGTTATCGAGATGTTTGCAACATTGCTTTTAACTAAAAATATAAAACTCCTCCAAAAATGTCTGCAACTGCGCTTAATTTATGCATTCATGTTCAATGTATTTGAAACTACTTTGTTCTTGTTTCTTGAAATGCTTAATAGTTGTGATATGTTGCTAATATGTTGCATTAATAAGATGAATTTATTAAAGAAGTTGACCAACTGCTCCCATTCTTCATCTACTAGGTAACTGATATCCATCGTTTATCTATATGATTCATCTACAACAGTATACTTCTCATAAGAAGGTTTTACTATGAACAATTGTTTGAATTCGTAGTAGATGAAAAGGTCATCAACTAACATTTAAAGTAGATTCTGACTGTTAATCTCTCCCTTGATTCTAGCAAACTTTGTCCTATCCCCTGCCTCTCTCTTCAACAATCTTTCATACTACTCTTTTGTTACCATCTAGCCATATGAATTCTTAAATCATGGAAGACCCCTTTCCTACAGAATAGAAAATTTTTGGTTGAATTTTTTTATTTTCATTAGAAAATTTTCACACTTTTCCTTTGTCTTCAGCATCGGAGTTTTCTTCGTGAAAAATTTTCAAGTCTAAATAACTGATTTGTTTTGTCTTCAATTCCTAGTTCTTAAAGTTCTTCTTTGGACGTTGTCTTTAGAGATTTTATTATCTGACTTGCTTGTCTGGATTTATTTCCTAATTGTATTTTGATTTCATTAATAACTTCTTTGGCTCTTTCAATCAAATCCTCTTGTTCTACAATAATCTCCATAGACTACCAAATATTAGACATGGATGACATAATTTCTATCCAAATTTGTTTTTTTGGCTTGTGATAAGCATTGAACACTATTAGAATTGCTCAAATATTGTTCTAATTGCTTTTGCAAATTTGCATTGTTCTTTATTTCCTCGACTAAGGCATTGTCTGATTCATTTTTGTTCATCTGAGCTCCATCCAATTTTTATTTAAATATGTCATAATCAACAACCTTTTGTTTAAGAGAATATAGTGCCTGTAATAGAATTTCTGTGGAACTTATTTTTTTTGTTGGAATTACTACATTGTTAGTTTGGGCCTTCTCTTTTAACAACTCTTCCATCCTTTCTTGCATTTTCTAAATTGGTAGGTTTTGTCCAATTAGATAGGATAATATAATTTCCTTCTCCTCCTCTAATTCTCCAAATTCTTGTGTTTGGGGATGCTCTATTGTAGGTAGCTTCAATTGTCTTCTAAGTTCTTGAATATCTTCATTTTTTTAATCTCTTGAGCTACATCCACATTTTTGGGATCCAAACCTAATTTAATTAAATATGTTCCAGTGCTTTTGATCCTAACATCATTCACCAGATAATAGTATTATTCAAAGAATTTTGCAATTTTGATACATTTGAAGCAGAACTAGTGAGAGAGGAATATATCATCTCACCAGTTTGTCTATGTAGATCAATCTAATCTATAGGATGGATATATTTAGTATTGAAAGATAAAAAATAAAAATAAAAAGTCTTATAATCTAACAGCTCTAGGAACAGAAACTTTAGGCTCAAGAAATGCTAACCTAAATTCACCTTTTTCAGTATCAAAAGTCAAAAGCAACCTATTTTTACTAGAAGAAGCTTTCTTCCAAAAATCGGTATAAGTTACTACCTTCAAATCCTCATTCTTTTTCTTCATTTCCAAAAACTCAAAAAAGATGTTTTGGTTGGAAGAAGAATAAGGAGAAGATTGATCTGTCCCTAGATCCAATTCATGCATTCTGAAAACAGGCTCACTAAAACAATAGTAGTTGGTGAAGAAATGTCGAATGAGACAGTTTCTAATACCACTTCCTCCATATTGTTTTCCTTCTTTCTCTTGTATACCTTGAACTATTCCCTTTCTGACTTTGATAAGCTTTGATTTGTCCTCTTATGTTATTTTTATTTCATTGGAGGTGTAACCAAAATTTGTGTCCTACTGACTACTCTACAATTTGTTCTTATGTCACTTCCTACAAAGTGTTTTCCTCCTAAATGTCCTCATTAGCAAACATCTCTATCTTAGGCTTGGAAACATGAAAATAAGGTGGGGATTTTTGTTGAAATTTGAAGGTTTAAATTCTCCCAATAGGTTCATATGGCCAAGAAACCCCCAATTTCAACTTCATTGGTGCCAATAATTGTTCTACCTCTTTCTCTGTTGACCTTTGATTCACTATAAATAGACCTACCTATGCCTTCAGTTTAAACAAGGTTCGTTTCCTTCTAGGTAAAAAATGTGTTTGATTTACATTGAGCCTTTGTCTAATGAATTCAAGTGCAAAAATACGCATAGGTAAAAAATTTGGCAACTGATAGGGTGGAAGTTCACACTCATATAATCTAATTTTCTAGAATGTTGGTACAAATACCAATCACCAAGCCTTGTTTGTTCACAAAGCTACATAATCCTTTTGATTTCAGGTGAAATTCTGGGAGGTTTATCACTAATAAATAGAGTATAACATATGTGAAGAAATTTGTTCACAAAACTAGTGAATGAAAATTCCTCATAATTCCTTCTAACCAAGGACGTCCAATTAATCACACACCATTGATTCCCTTGAATACCCTTCTTTTGCAATTGCATTGGGAAAATGTACGACTGATAATACAAAAACGTATACATTAGGACTAATTTATATTTAAAATATCTCTCAACTCCGAATTTAAGAAACTGGTCATGAATGGCCTTAGATAAAAACTCGCTGAAATTGAATAAGATTTGTGGTTTCTTATCTAGACAAAAAGTTGATAGAAAAGCTAGAACTACTTCATCCACTTTCTCATCACTCTGATACCCTAAAATAAAAAATAAAATGGATATGATTTTTCCTGGAAAATATATAAACATTGATGAAGGGTAAGGAAGACTATGAATGGGAATACTAGTCCCTTCATGTAGGAATAATTCAAACATAGTCGCTCTTTTTTCAAAATTTAATTTTTGATATATTTCCAAGAGAATTTCACTAGAGAATGGGTGCAGCAAGCTAGGCAAAGATATGTGCAGGGCTTTTAAAATGGACTCAAAAGTTACAGAAAATAGGGTTTCATTGTTTTGACTAATTATGGTTTTCTCACTGGGTGTCCACACACCATATTACAAATTCCAGAAAAGGATGAGTTTGAGAAATATAAAATGGGATAAAGAGGACTCCCACAGAGAAAACTTGTCATTATTATCTTGAACTTTTGGGGATCCCAATTCTGTAATTCATATAGGTCAAACTCTGAGTTTATATCTTCTATTTTTGTTTCCCTATCAACTAAGGGAAATTCATATAATTATGTGAGGGTTTCATACTAAACCTGAGACTCTTTTCCTTTAGTTGAACTCAGTTTGAACTATCAACTTGTAGCAAGGAGAATAATTACCCATAAAATGTATCGCACATTGTATTTTCGAGTTGTCATTGAGGCCTTTATGTAATTTCACACTTTGATTCTCTATGCCTAGTGATTGAAGCAAAGGTGAGAGGGGACAGACAAAGGCAGGAGAGATTAAATCATGAATGATTTGAGAATGCAGTGGAATGAACATTATGATAAGGGGAATATTTATAATTAAATTGCAAATGATATTTGGAATTAAGTGGCAAACAATCAATAAAATGGTGGCGGGTTTATTACCGAAAACCAGGAATGTTTTTTTGCACAAGGGTAGGAAGTAAGTGGTAATGAGTTAGGGGAGGTGTGCAATTCATATGTCATTGCCACATTGCAAAATCTGTTTTAGAAAAAAAAAACTTTTTGCACCTTCACCCCCCCCACCATTAAATTTTGACCAAGTGGGGGCGTTGCGCAATAGAATAAGAGTCGTCGATTACCAAAGCATCAATAGTTGCCAATAGAAAATGCACAATAGTTAGTGTTTAGAAATTTGACATTTTATATATTAAAACAAAACAAAATAATATATTGAGACAATATATATTTGCGTGCAAACTATTACAAAGTGCAATAAAAACAATTTTTTTTAATTTTAATCAAAATTTTGAAATTTTCTATGTAACAAGAAAATGTTACAACACCCCAAGTGTAGTGTAGTGTTGGGTGGCAGAAACACCTCTTTGGTTTCCCACTTTCAAGCTTTGACAATCAAGATGAAATAGCTTTCTAACCCCTCAATTGTTACAACATTTGCTATTACAACATCCATTGTTACAAGATTTTATGTTACAGGATCCATTTTAATGGTCATTGTTTCAGTAGTTTCAATAATAGAAGTTGTTACCTATTTTTGTGCTTCTCAATCTATTGTTACCTATTTTTGTGCTTCTCAGTTTTTTTTTCTTG
Organism: Pinus taeda; assembly: GCA_000404065.3. NCBI lineage: Eukaryota > Viridiplantae > Streptophyta > Pinopsida > Pinales > Pinaceae > Pinus > Pinus taeda. The sequence goes on along the minus strand of APFE031271492.1, from coordinate 104,899 downwards.
ATCCCCCAAGTGGTGGTGTAGTGGTGGGTGGCAAAAACACCTCTTTGGCTTCCCACTTTCAAGCTTTGACAAGAAAGTTGAAATGGATTTCTACCCCCTAAATTTTCTCCTCAAGGTGCTACATCTCCTTCAAGGATACAAATTCAGTTGCTTTGATAACATATGATCCGTAAACAATTGGCCTATGGCTTGTTTATCTCATCAAAATGGATCATTGTGAAAATTAATATAAAATAAAATAATGATGTCTCTAAAACTTAAAGATTGTTTCCAATGCAATTCATTAATCAATTGCCAATGCAATTCATTTACAAAACCATAACTTTGTCAATTCGAGTTCATGGATCCTTTGTTAGTCCAAGTGAGTTAAAGGATCTTACCCATGATGTATTATTGTAATTGACGTAACCAATGCTCAAAATTCAACTTGTATACAATTGACCAAAAGAAAAATTTGTTGGGATCAATTTTCTTGATCAACAAAGGGCAAAATTACTATGTTTGCACTAGGTTTCAATCCTAATTACAAATGGATTCCACCATTATATTTCATCAATAAGAGGTTATTTTGTAAGGAAGTTTGATTTATTTAGTTGAAAATTGCTGCAAAATCTAAAATCCATAGGTTCACCAGTGAATAGAGGTTGATCATGCCCAATCTATGAAGTGATTGATACCAATTCACAGATTCCATGGATTATCTTGATTTTGACTTTGACCCCTAATTACTATCCCTCGAAAACTCTACCTTGAATATGTTCTCAAACTGTTAGGAAAGCACAAATAATTTGCAACAATCATCTATATGGAAAGTGTATACCATGTAGAAGTCGCAATCAACAATCTGCTTATAATTTTAGTGCAAGGATGTAACAACCCTTTAGGACATCCCTAGGTCACCTCTAAGTCACCTTCCTTGCCTTATTCTTAGACTAAATTCAAGTTCTTTCGTCATCCCACAAATTGTTGGCTTGTTTTGACCTCTAAGCTTAAGCCTAGCGTGGAACAATCCCTCTATATCCTAACTATTCTAAATGTGAGCTTCAAACACAACCATTTCTCTAGGAAATGACATAGACAAAGCAAAGCTCCCTTTCACCACTTCTTGCAACTAGAGAGTCAACGCTACTAGTTGCAATTGCACTTGTGCCATTCTTGTTGATCCCTCTGCTCCACCTGGAGTTGACTCTAGTTTCATTCCCCATAACCATTTCATCTTCAACACCTTTACTACATCTAGCTACTCAACATTGAAAGGAAACATTGACCATCCCTTCACTTGAGTGTGGAAATGTAGTGTATATTTAACACAAAATTTTGCAAAATCTTAGCTCAATGGGTCCCTATATCTCACTTTTATATATATTTGAAAGATAATGATAAAATAGCTACAACACTATATTTTAATAAATACTTCTTCAAATTGTTGAAAAGTGGTGATACTACCAAGTTGAAGGGATCTAAATGGGTGTTACAACATTTTCAGCAGATTTAACATTGACAGATGTTATGACATCTATTGTTACAACATCTATCATTGCAACATCTACTGTAATGGTCATTGTTTCAATAGTTTCAATAGTAGAAGTTGTTATAACATCAACTTTTATAACAATTTCATCATTTTCAACAGTAATGGGTCTTACAAAATCAGTTGTTACAACATTTTCAACAGATTTAACATTGACAACTATTATGGCAGTTGTTGTTACAACATTTTTAGCAAATTTAACATTGACAACTATTATGGCAGTTGTTGTTACAACATCTTGTGATATCCCCACCCATGGTTCTAGCATAAATGCAATGTAAATAGTTTTTACAAATATATGAAATTAAGAAAAAGGGACTAAGTCATAGGGACACAGATGCCAAAACTGGGGAGGGAGATTGCTTGCTTGGGAGGTTGAGGATTTCTTATGGAGAAAAAATGAAATGTTTGGGACAATCATTTAAATCTGGTTGGTGCATGGATTAATGAATTGGTTCTTAGAATTGAATGAACTGTGAGGAAGGTACACAGGTCCATGCACTTGGGAACCTTCATAAGGAAAAGGAAAAATAAACAAAGAGGGGAACTACGCAGTCCAAGAAAGCAAGGATGAATTAGTAAATGTGAGACAGGAAAAGAAGGCAAGGCATGGTATTCAAATTCATGCTGAAGGAGAGAGGAGACACAATTTGAGCAACAAAAAAATAGAGAAATATGGTTTGATCAGTAGGGGATTGACTCTCAGTTTCCTTAGAGATTGTGGGTTGATATGCTAGTATTTGGAGCCCTATAACAGTTTTTGGTTCCCTGGAGGTTGTGGGTTGAGATAGGATCCCTAGAGCCTTGTAACAGTTTGGGGTTCCCTGGAGGTAGTGGGTTGAGATAGGATCCCTGGAGCCCTATAATAGCTTGGTTCCCTAAGGGATGTGGGTTGATATAGTCTTTGGAGCCCTTTAATAGCATGGGTCCCAGGAGACTGTATGTTGGGATATAGTTTATGGAGCCTTGTAACATCTTGGGTCCCCTAGATGCTATGGGTTGAGATAGCAAGCTCTAGAGCCCTGGACAACATGGGAAGATGTCAATCCTACAGCAACACCAAAAGAAGACTTGCTTGAAGATCTTGGTTACTACATTGTTATTACAATGGATGTTAGACTCCCTGGAAGGGAGTATCACTGTGTATGCCCTTGGGGTGAGGCAAGAACCTTTGGACTCCCTATGATGAGAATATGGAAGCATCAACCAGTGTTATTGAGGAAGAGGCCCTTTGGATTCCCTTTTTACATTGGCAACTGATGTTTTAATCCCTTAATCAAGTACCCACCTCAGAATCTAGAATCTTACTCAGGGGTGACAATTGCAAGTGTGGCTACAGTTGTCTATGGTTGGGTGGAGAGTCCTTGTCCCAGACTCATTTTCCATGCAACTTTAAAGATACATATTTTTTTGTTGTTGCTTAAATATTAATGGACTTATGATGAATTTCTGGTTGAAATGGTTTGGGTTCTTTTTGGACTCTAATAGTCTCGTTAATGTGATGAGAATGTGGATGCCCCTCTATCCATAGATAACTTTATAGTTATGAGCATGTAGAGTAACAACTCTAGTTTTGAGGCCCTTCTGACAAGTTGGGAAGTCAAGTAGAGTTTGGAGGAAAAAAAATATATCTCTTTTACCCCATTCCTCTAATAGTATGAGGAGTTGGGTGATGTTACACATCTGTTCTCAATCTGTTGTTACCTACATTTGTGCTTCTCAATTTGTTTTCTTCATCCCCAAAGTGTTAGTGTAATGTTGGGTGGTAGAAACATATCTTTGGCTACCCACTTTCAAGCTTTGACAAGAAAAATGAAATGGCTTTCTACCCCCTCAATTCCTACAACATCTGTTGTTAGAACATCCATTATTACAGCATCCATTGTAATGGTCATTGTTTCAATAGTTCAATAGTAGCAGTTGTTATAGCATCACCTTTTACAATAGTTTCAACATTTTCAATAGTAATGGGTGTTACAATATTAGCTGCTACAACATTTTCATCATATTTAACATTGACTTGTTATTATGGCATGTGTTATTACAACATATGTTATTATAAAATTTGTTGTTAAAACATCCGTTGTTAAAACATCCATTTTTACAACATCTGCTTCTCAATCCATTGTTACCTATGTTTGTACTTCTCAATTTGTTTCCTTGATCCCCCCCAAGTATCGGTGTAGTGTTGGGTGGAAGAAACACCTCTTTGGTTGCCCACTTTCAAGCTTTGACAAGCAAGATGAAATGGCTTGTTGTTACAACATTCGTTTTTACAACATATGTTATGGCATATGTTGTTATAGCATTTTTTGTTACAACATCCTCTGTTACAACATCTACTTCTCAATCTATTGTTACCTATGTTTGTGCTTCTCAACTTTTTTCTTGATCCCCCAAGTGCTAGTGTAGTGTTAGGTGGTAAAGAAAACCTCTTTGGCTACCCACTCTCAATCTTTGACAAGCAAGATGAAATGGCTTTCTACCCCCTCAATTGTTACAACATTTGTTGTTACATCCGTTGTTGCAATATTTTTGTTACAACATCCACTCTAATGGTCATTGTTTCAATAGTTTCAATAGTAGTAGTTGTTATAGAATCATATTTTATAGCAGTTTCAACATTTTTACATCATTTACAGCATATTTAACATTGGCATGTTGTTATGGCATATGTTGTTACAACATCTACTGTTACAACATCTGCTTATCAATCCATTTTTACCTATGTTTGTGCTTCTCAATTTGTTTTCTTGATCCCCCAAGTGTTGGTGTAGTGTTTGGTGGAAGAAACACCTCTTTGGCTACCCACTTTCAAGCTCTAAGAAGCAAGATGAAATGGGTTGATGTTACAACATCTTAGTTGTAACTTATTTGAAATTTTATTATCGTATATGCACTTTGATATGATGTAATATGATTATTGTTTAATTTCATATATTGTAATATTTGATATATGATAGAGAAATTAATTATTGTGTGAAATAAATAATTTTCATTGTAATCTTTTTTATTCACAGAACAAGTGCCTTCCAAAAGATATGTATGATCTTCATCACATAGATCTAGATCACATTGGATCTGATGCTAAGATGGAAGATAATGCTCATGATGACACAGATACTGATGAAAATGAGACCAATGTCGATACAAAAGATGATGAAGATGAAGAAGAAGATGATGATGATGATGATTGTCACAATAGTGATGTTGATCATGAGGCAGTTGTTTGTAGCAGCTAGTGACATTCATGATCATATAAATTGCATCATGGATCTTTTTTTATATATTGTTATGATGTTGATTTTCATGGTTATTATCATATGTATCATTTTCATGGCCTACTATGCCATGTTATTGAGTTATATCTTTTTGACATGTATCATTTTGACTTATATCATTTGGACATGACGTATCATATTGACTTGTAGCATTTTGTATTACATAATTCTTCATTTTTATTTATATCATTTGTACATGAGATATCTTTTTCACTTATGTCGACTATTGGACATGCATCATTTTCACTTGTTATTTTTTTTAAGGAACAGGTATATTTCTATTAATCAAATTGCAATCTGGTCAGTGCCATTACATTCAAAAGCATAAAAATTTCTAGTCCTCCAAAATTTCTCTAACCAGTATCTTTGGGTATGAAGTAATGTTTTTTTCCAGATTTACTACAACATTCTTATTGTAATTTCTCCAAAATACCCCATTAATACTTACATACATACATAACATAATCTACCTAGATATTATTATGAAATAAACTACCTGATTCCCTCCACATTGTTTTGGTTGAGTTCCTCCATAGTAGCATTCTCTGCTTCCTCCTACTGGAACAGTTATGTTGCTCCTTTCTACCCCTGATCCTGCTCTAAATTCTATTGATCGGGAAACACTAGAGGGAGAGACCCTCCTTTACTAATCACCATATCATGTTCGTTGTAGTCATCGAAGTCAAATATTGCGTTTAACAATTAAACAATTGCATTCTCGACATTGACCTCAAAGTTATCCACCTTCTAATCAATATTTTCTATCTTGGATATAATTATCTCCACCGCCACTTGCACAGTTTAAACATATTTTTTCAAACCTTCCAAATGACCTAATACTAAGGTGAAATGAGAGCAAGCCTCAAAATTTATTTTCCCACCTATCTTAAAGATATCTCTTTGATTTCGTGCTTGAATGCCCGATCAATCTCATTGGGGAGCCACCAATTCCATTGCCTATGGAGACCCACTGTGTGTGAATTCTGCACAACCATCCTCTTATATGCAGACTTGAACTCCAAAATTATGGTGGGGGGAGTCCCTTCGAGTTTAATGTTGTTCACATTAACAATTGTGAATTCATTGCTTCTTGGTCTAGACCATAAACATAGATGGTCGAACTAAGATGTTCTTCTTGGGCCATAGAAATATCTAATCCTTTGCTAAACACATCCCACCTAGCCACATTCTTAGCAGTAATCCTCATGTTTAACCATCTATTGGATGAATGGCCCATCATTCTGTTGGAGCGGTCACTGATGAGCTATAGTGATCACCAATAATATTTTGTACTGCAAAATGACTACCAAATTTATGCAACCTTAGTGAGTCAGATTATCCTCCTTAATTACCCATAATCATCTCAAGGTCCTTGAGTTATGAGAAATCTTGGTATGTGACATATAGTTGTCATGATTCCCTCCTCCATCAACTTTCCTTAAACCAAATTGATGCCTTTGATGGCTTGATCATCTACCAAAGTGTTATTATCTCTGTTGGTATGTTAGAACTCCAAAATTTCAAATTTATCCATGATCAATTGGATTCTTTGTAGAGTTGGTCTTGTATTTGGGTCCTTTCATTGATTCAATTTGATACATTTTTGAATTGTATTGGGACAGTCTCCAAATACATTTATGATGATGATCTTAATAGTATTGATTCACCAATTTTTATATGTTGAAAATGGTTGATGATTAGGATGCATATTTATTACGTAAAATGGTTTTGATTTACTGCTCATGATGGATATTGTCAAATTCACTTAAACTATAGATATTTGATTCACTTGTTTTAATTATATATGATGATCATGTTACAATAATTATATTGTTATTTTATATATGTTGGATGTTGTAGATTATATTTTGATGGAGAATTAATAAGTATAATGTTGTTGTTAATTTGTATGGATGTTTATTTCCCTGAAAATTCCTTATACATGTTCTCCTATAAAATATTTCAAATGCATTCATATGATGTTAATCATATAACTTATTTAAGATACATGATATAGTTGACTAATTAAATTGAAATAAAACATATTAATTTAACTGTATGCAAAACAATAATCGTTTTTTAGAAGCAAACAAAGAAGTAACAATGGAAGCCAAATTGGAAGCCACACTAGAAGAAAAACGGGAAGCAAAACTCAGAGCCAAATCAGAAACCAAATTGGATCCATATCCTAGTGTTACACTTGTTGATAAACCTGGTGCTCATTCTAGCGCTAAACCTAGTGCTATTTCCTATGAATTAAAGCAAAAAAATAAGCAACAATAGAAGCAAAATTAGAAGCCACAGTAGAAGAAAAACTTGACACAACATTGGAAGCCACATTAGAAGCAAAATTGGAAGCCAGGTTAGAAGCAAAATTGGAGGCCACACTAGAAGAAAAATTGGAAGCCATATTGGAAGAAAAAATGGAAGCCAAACTAGAAGAAAACCATAAGAAAAATTTGCAGCCACACTAGAAGAAAAATGGGATGCAAAATTTGAATCCACACTAGAAGTAAAACTGGAAGCAAAACGCAAAGAAAAATTGGACATTAAACTGGAAACGGAATTAGAAGACAAATTGGAAGCAAGTCCTAGTGCTATTTATGGCACTAAAATGGTGCTATTGCAGGTGTTATTTATGGCATTATTCCTAGTACTAATTACTACGTTATTTCTAGTGCAACTTCTGGCAAATTGTGGGTCATTATTTCAAGCACTATTTTGGGCATTATTCATGGCACTATTTTTTCGGTGCTATTTCCGACATTATTCCTGATGTTGTTTCTAGATAAATTTACGCCTACAAAATCTGGTGCTAATACAAACATACCTGGTCATGCCCATTTTTGCGTTGGGAAAGGTGTACAGTTTATGAACTTAAAAACACTAAATTTTGATGCAATTTTATGTATTATTTCCATGTTTTGTTGTAGTGAACATAGATCCAAAACTAGTAAAGTTGGATATTAAAACCAAACTATATATAAAAACAATATCAGGTATAAAATCAACATTATATATTATATAAAAGCTCAACGTATATCCTTGAAAACTTATGCAAAAATATTATCGCATAATTCTACACAAAACTAGTAAACAAACTTGAAATTAGAATAGATTAATCATTCTTTGTTGGCATTATGATACAGGTGTTGTCCTTAATGGAAACTCACTCACAGGTCAGTTCATATTTGATAAAGGGCAACTCACATTGTAACAGGTATATTTAGAGGTAACAAGGCAATAGTACAAAAGATCAAGAAGTTGGAACAAAGGACTATAGATCAGAATCAAGAGGTTGAAGAAAAATGATGTTTTAAGTCAGTTTAAGTTGTATATGCAGGTTCTCCTTGTCAAAGTAGTGTATACAAGTGGGTTCATTATACAAAAGGAACATATAGTTATGCACACACTTTCACAAGAGGAAAAGTGTGTATGGGTTGGAAAATCAAGGAAATTTAAGATTAAAGAACACTAAGGGTCAATACCATGGTATTAGCCCACAATATTGAGCGGAGTAATGGTTATTTGATCCCGCCAAGACTACCACAGGTTCTAAGTTTTGTTTTGGTCCAAGGTATTGAGAAAGGCCAAAAACTCTATAAGGAGGAGAAGATCAAAGGGCCAAGTGTGCAAGTGAAAGGGTTTTTATGAATACTTCTATCTGAAGTATATCTTATGTTGTGTTAGGTTCCTATACCAATAGGTGTCATAATTTATGATTGGCTGAGTTTAACTCTGTAATATGTACATACCTTTGCTTTCTACAAATGTTTTCCATATTATAAAAATAAAAAATGTAATGAGGGTATGCCCTAAAAGAAAAATCAAAGGGAAAAAAGAATAAAAAAGGTCAAAAAAAAATAAAAAATGAAAAATGAACCCCAAAGAAAGAAAAGACCAGGAAAGTGTGCAAGTCCAAATTCCACTACTATGTACTTTTTTGCATAATAATGATTTTGTACAACGTGTTACCTTTGCCACAATCCATGGATGGTCAAATAGTGTAAACTTGGCTATTTCATGTTTTGAATTTCATGCTTAGTAATAGAGAATAAAATCTAACCAAACTATTTAATCTTCGCAGCTAAGTAGATAGGTAGAGGAATTAAAGGAGCTCAACAGTTTAATATGAGCCCTTGGATGTAATAAGGATAGTCTTAGATAGATTTTTATTGTAAAAGAAGAGAAAAAAGTTTGATAAGAGTTTGCTAGCTTAAGTGCACCCTAATAAAGAGTAGAAAAAATGGTAGGATGAGTAGATGGGTAAGTAGTTGGATGGTTGTAGAATTATGATGAATGATTAGTTGAAATCATATCACTTACTTTCATCATCAAGTTGCTAAATTATGGATGATAATTGAGCAGTTACACAAAGTCAAGTCATTAATTTCCCCATTCATTTTACCTTTAATTTCACTAATTTCCCATAAATAAAATTCAAAAGTACATAAAACCTTAAGTTAAAGGGGCTGAAAGAATTTCTCTGACTTTTGGAGGGACCGGACCCTTGGCCCAATAACTTATAGGGTCTAAGTACTAAAGCCCCCTTACCAACATTCACCCCTCCATAATTCATTCATTTCATCTAAAAAATCCCTTTTCCTAAGGTGAAATCACCATTTGCCCAGGGAAAGTAATTATCCCCATACAATATCCTTTTTTTCACAAAAAACCGACAAAAAAGCATTTAGCCTAAGTTATAATGTGTAAATGTGGATATATAAATGAATGTCAATACATTATACTTAGAGCAGTTTTCTTTCTGCCTCCATTTCATATTAACTTTAAACCCATATGATAATATCTCGTCCTCGAGGTTTGAAAAATAAACCTTATTAAGAAAATTAAATAAATGGATTAATCAGTCGATCAGCGACTAATTAAGAACCAAAACCCTCTGCTGAATACAAAGAAATTAATTAATCAATCAGTGATTAATTAATAATCTGTCCCCACCAATGAAATCACTACTGACGTCATTAAGCCTCCCTATTCTGCATTAAATTAACCTTTCTGCTCATTAATACCCCGTCGGGTCCCTCCATTAACTCCCCGATCAAATCACACCCCTGACCACTGTGTGATCTGACCCTTTCATATCCAATGGCCGACACTCATATCGGGCGGCCTTCGAAGGCCAACCTTTACCTGCCCGATGTGAGTGGTTTCGCGGTTCACCCTGCCGCTACATGGCGCTCAATGAATGGCATTGGGTAGCCTCCCCCCAATATTGCCAAGCACCCACAAGCGGTGTGATACAAACCGCTTACCACCCGCCCGCTACGTGATAAACCGTCCACTGTTCAATTCGCGCCATATTTTAAAAAAATTTCCCATTAAAGTTCAAACCCCAAGAACCCAGGCTTTCTCGCCCTTCATCCATTCTACTTTGTAAACTTATGAAACCCTTCTGCTCCACTTGGAGCCTCTGCTAACTAATTCAAGCATGGTTTACTTCCTGAAATCACTTTGGACTCACTCCATAGACCTATAAAAACTCGATAAAGCCATGAATGACCCTCCCTATCATCCCAACTTTTTCTTAACAAATTTTTTTATTTTACATGTGATTAAAAGATCGCAGCCTTGAATAAACAGTGTTAATACTAGTCATCAGACCTGTTTACTCCGAGATTGTTATCAAATCTATTCAAATAGAGATGGAGAATAAAACATACAGTTAACAAACAAGCAAAGGAAACATGAAATTAAATGATTTACTGTTGAAATAGACAATAAAAAAACCTAAAATATACAGTGAAAGTAAAAGGACACAGTAAAGAATAGTCAAAGTGTATCAGGGTTAAAGAGTATCAGACTGAATACCAATTCAAGTAAATCAGCTAGCATGAAGATAAACAGTAGGGAAGACAGTTACAAAGCATAGCATACAGTTTCATGTCAAAGTGAAGACAAATGAAAAAATAGAATGGTAAAAGTAAAACAGCAAAAGTAAACTTGGATGCAGTAAGGGTTAAATAGAGATGAAAACACTTTCACCAGCAACAATGAAGTTAATCCAAAGTAAAAGTGAAAAACAGTCAAAAGAAATTTGAGGTTAAAAGATGAAATCAAAGCAGAAATGGTACATTCTTCAAAAATTTCCTATTTAAGTCATAGTTTTGCAGGACCTATTGTGGTCAAACAAAGAAGTATTTTGAGAAACTGGAGGAGGTTTTTGTTCCTAACTGGCCAATCTACAAAAAACTATCTCACTTTTTACACAAGTACTACCAAAAATGAGATAAGTGCATGACTTCACAGCCTATTTTTCAGACTATGTAAAATCATGTTTTAGACATCATTTTGCAGAGAATATTGTGAAGATCTGGAGCTGAATTTTGGGAAATTGAGAGAGGTTTATCTCAAAAACGTTCTTATCTACAAAAAAATCTATCACTTTTTACATTTTTATCTTGGATTGAGATATACAAAGCTATCAATGGACCCTAATTTTGCAAAATTGTTGGGGCAGAATGCACAAAGAAGGGATGCAGTTACTAACTTGGATGTCTCATCATCAATTAAGAGTTGCTATCAAATTTGACTTTCTCTTCTTTGTCACCATAAATACATGAAAATAGTTCCAATTATATTTATTAGTTTTGAATGTCCTTTATTTAAGTTCTATTAATGTAAAACAGTTTGAGATATTTGTAAAACCAATCCTGATATTTTTTCAAGCTATTTCAATTTAGAATCTGTATAAATACTTCACAAATTGTTGGGTGGATTAAAAATCATTTTTGTAGATTTTTGTTATGAGTTAAAGAAGCTATTGTAATCAAGGTTGGGACTGGTTTACTAGATTAAATAAAGTTGAGGACATTTCACTCGATTCATGTGCACTGTGGGAAACAAATAAGTATCATTTCTCTGAGTTTGATTATTGTTTTCCTTTATGTTATGAAATATCACATTTGTTTTGTACAATTATTAAAAGCAAACAAGGAGTAATATCATCAGAATTAGCTTAAGTGCTCTCTGTTTTAATTGTTTGCTTATTTAATGTTTTCTACTAAATTGCTTAAGTTTGGGAATTCTTAGTTGCTCTCTTACTTTTGTAATTCATTCCCTCTATTGGCCCTTAGTATAGGATTCTTAATTGCCCTTGTGACTTGCCAAATCTTCCTTCTTCATCTTAACCCCTGTTAAAGATTCTCCATTGCCTTTTGTTATTGGGAAAACTAGTGTCCATTCAGAGCTGCTAGTCCCACTAAGACGGGTAGCTATCTTAGAAACAAACAAACTAAAGTCACTTGTGTTTTCCTTTATGAGAAGTAGATGAGAGAGAAGCAGAGAGTACCAACCTCAGTCTTCCGCTTGGCTCATTGCTTGTTTCTTCTCCCCTTTAATAGATCTTTTCCACTCCTTCCTCGCTTGTCCCACTTCAAAGAACACCTGTAGAGTCAAAGAAGCATAATACCATCAAAGCATGGAGATCTATAATCATAAACAATATAGGATCACATATATATTGACCATACAAATGCATATATCAATTCAATATTCAAAGACATACAAGAATATGGAGGAAAAATCAAATAGCTTTATTGATAAAAGTAGTAGAAGAGAGGATTACAACCCATTGAATCTGACCTAAGCGCCATCCTCCAGCATTAAAGCCCTTCTTCACTATGAAAGCTAGATCACCCAACACTATGATGTTCCACAAGAAACCAACAACACTTCCTACAAGATACAAAATTCTAGCCCTGGATCTCTAGGATGAGGGATCCATATATAGATGTTTGCAGGTGGGTGAGTCAGCTTCTGGGTTTTTGATTAGTGTCATTTCTCTGATAGTGCCAGTTCCACTTGGAGATTTCATGATCTCTTACTCATCCTTGGGTGAATTAAGAGAGACAGTGTCACAGGAGAAGTTTCTGGAAGATTCCATGATCATCTACCTTGCAAACTATCTCTACCATTTGTCTACTCTTGCCCATCACACCCCATAGAAGGGCTTTTCAGTATGAATTGCACCCCCCGTGTGCATTAGGTGTTATGTATCACACTTTGACCATGGAGTAGGTGAGATGGTCCAGTTCTGAGCAGTTTCTCATGGAGAACTTCTGGGAGATGATGTAATCAGTTGACCTTGTTCCTTTAGGGTATGAAAAAGCACTTTTAGGGACTTAGAAGCCCTTGGTTTATGGACATATAATATTGGGGTTACAGTGCCCAAATATGTCTATAACAATTTACCCCTAAAGCATGAGGTCGTAAATCTTTTGATGTCGGGTGAAATGATTTATCATGAGGATCCGAGGTTTTTTGAATTGGAAGGTGACCTATAATAAGATACAATACAATACATTATCTTCATAATATTTTCATGATCTAGCTGAGGCGGGAATTCCCATGCTCAACTTTATAAATTAATTTTCATGTACATTGGACAGACAACCATCTGTATGGCAGACTAATGATTCTGGTAGAGCCATCATCCTTTGGCTTAGATGATCATCTATGCAACTATGATGTACATTTGATGTCTTTATTTTCTTGAATATATCGCAGCCCAGATGAATGAAAATATATTTGGGGTCTTCAAACTCGTTCAATCTTCGCTCGAAGTACAAGTCGATCCATGTGAAAAGATGTTCTGAAGTCGAACATGGAAAGGCATCGCCTGATTACCAGCCAATAATCTAAGTTGTTAATAGGCGCGAGAGGAATCACCAATAATGATAATGACCCTCAAGGTACTGTAGTACAATTCACATGGTGTGAAAATGGGACTTGACGTCGAACACCACGCAAAATCTTTTAGTCAAAGGCCATTGATGTAAACCTGTCGCCGGAAGTGAGAAACTTGCCATTAAGACATGCAAGCTTCAAAGTACTGAAAGGGTTATTCCTAAGTCAACTTCTTGGATAATGAGCTGACGTCGACAAGAAGTGACCCATCGTAGGAGGGCCTTAACGAATCTCACATCTACGACACGAAACAAAGCAAATGATTTTGTGGAGGTGAAAACGATCTGATGATACAAGGTTCAGGGTGGTGGTCATGAAAGAATGAAGGGTGAAGGTATTGCAGCGGATGAGACACAAGCTAGGTTGGTGAATTCTTTGAGCAACTTCTCTTGAACATATCGGCGACACTGAAATGGATTGGTAGCGTTAACCCAAAAAATGGTTGGTACGGTGGACCAATGGTGATATGACTAGCGAACGGAATAACCCAACCCGACTCAATCATGGTGATGGAGTGAAAGTGTCATGTTCAAGAGTGACTTGCTACCAATAAAGTTTCTTCAATTTTTCTTCCCAATTTTTCCCCAGTCATGTCTGACTAGTACCTCTTTATTTTTGTCAAGCTTGAGGAGGATAACATATGCTTGTTCTATAATTTTCCCTTCGGTCAAACCCATCGCTATATTTTAACGAGCCTAGCGATAGTGAAACTCGTTCTTCTCTGCATGGACAAGTTTGTTGCTATTGTTTTAACAAGTTTAATGACAAAGAAAACTCAGTCCTTTTCAATTTTAGAGAGACTAAAAAGATTCAAAAAGGAAACTCCAGTAATCCTTTTTCGTAATATAATCCCTTAAGTCCAAAAAATTATAAAATAATACGAAAGGGATGACTTTTTGATAGTTTTAACGAGTCGAACAAGACAAGCGCTCGATCTTTTTGTGCAATGATCCCTCAGGTCCAAAAAGATTAAAATCTAGATGAGGGATGGCACTTCCAATCACTTTAACGAGCTGAAGAGGCCAATTGCTTGGCAATCTTTTCATATTTTATGAGTCAGATTAAATGAGCTTAAAGGAGACTCATTTTTTGAGGAACGAGTGATGTTTTCGGATAGCGGCTGGTTCCAAGTAAGGTTTGGAACTTTTCAATCACGGTAGTGTAAAGAAGGTGGCTAATAGAATCACTCGTTGTAGCTGTTCCTCAAAAGGGGTAAACAATCAAATGGAGGCGTATGATCGGCTAAAAAAGAGTGGAGGTGATGGTAAGAACACGACCAAGGCTCAAAAGTTGATAATTATGTGATCGCAATGGTTATTTACCGAAAGTGGGTTCATTTTTTAATGAGCTTAAACTCTGGTGGAACATATGCTCATCGCTAGGTTTATTTTTTAACGAGCTTGAACTTCGTGTAAAACTGCTCGTGCCAGTCGTAAAATAAGGATGTCTCATCAGTAGGTTCATTTTTTAGGGAGCTTGCCCCATTCGCGACTTTGCTCCGGAGCCTTTTGTATACAAGCTAGGAATGACCAACTACTGTCCTAGCGGTTAAAGAACTACTAAGGTTAGGAAAGAT
Organism: Pinus taeda; assembly: GCA_000404065.3. Taxonomy (NCBI): domain Eukaryota; kingdom Viridiplantae; phylum Streptophyta; class Pinopsida; order Pinales; family Pinaceae; genus Pinus; species Pinus taeda. The sequence continues at coordinate 89,805 of APFE031271492.1, read as the reverse complement.
AGCTTCTCGGTGGGAAACATCTCCTTTACTTTGTCGTTTCCATTGGTCCCGACAAAGGTGAATCGTTGATCAAACCAACCACTTAACTTAAGCAGTTGAAGTTAGTAAAAACTACGAGGTTAGAGTTACATTGGTCGCTTTTCAATTGCATGCAAAAAGGTTTGCATGCCCCCAGGTATAACGAAGTAGAGTTTCCAGGTTACCATTCATTTGCAGACAAAACACTTCCTTGGCTTTGTCGGGAATATCACTTTTGACGAAGGAACCCTTTTCTAGTCTGATCCATTTTCCTAAACAGACAGGATAGTCAGACTAGTCATATTCCTATGCGGAAACCTAATTTATATCTGGGGTTTTCCTGCCGAAGCAGACCAGGGTGCATGCCTCCTGCGTTTCAGTCACAATCACCGAATCACTCGCACTCATCAGGTGGAAAAAATGGAGATTGATGATACATTCCTTGCACAAAAAGACTAGATAGGGATGGCACTTGACTATTAGTTATGTATGAACCAGGGAATGAAAGCTGGTCTATGAGCTGGACCACTCCGCCTTCATGCAGAAAACACATCACTCAAAAGAATGAGGAAACAATAGCTCCCATGCTATAAATGTAGTCATGCCCAAGGAGTAGATTGTAATCTAATGGTCGTTGGACTACCATCACATTCAGCTAAATGGTTTTTCTTCTCAAAATTATATGCAAATTTGAAAGGATCCCTAATGGTCGATTGGTTCCTTTGTTGAAGCCTATTAGATTTATCTCAGGCAGAAGTGATGGCGAACCAAGCGCTTTCCAAGTAGTTGAGGAAAGGATGCTCACAGAAGCCCCTTCATCTATGATAGTACCAACCATGACCATTATATAAGCTTGTACTATGATTCGGAATGGTACATTAGATGGTAGACGGGGTCTGCCTAGTATATTCCAATAGAAGGAAATGACTAGGTTGCTTGGAGGTGGGACCAAATAAATGGTCGGATACATCTCTAACGAACTTCCTTCCTCCAGTAAAGGAACGGGTAGATTTCCCCCATGTTCATCAGATTATGTGTTTACGAAAAGAATTTGAACGGTGTCGTTCTCATTCTCTTTGGTGACTGTATCATCTGAAGGTAGACCCTCTGAAGACAAGACTGGGTCAACTACTGTCTTGACCTGTTGACTTTGGTCTGATGTGGACTCAGAGGGTTTATCTTCAATGCTAGATGCTTCGACCGACCACAAAGGTGTGTCAATCAGATTTTCAACTAGTGATGGACTCGGCAAGAGTTTCTTGTATCCAGGAGGAAGCCGTAGCGGTGAAGTAGGACGTTTATCCAAGACTCTTTTAGTTTCGTCTAGGAAGGGACAACAGTGGGTGGCATGATCGCCTTCACACAGTCTACAAGGAATTTTAGATCTTCCTTTCTGTCCAGTGACTTCATTTTCACTACTTGACGGTGTACTTTCAACATGATCGTCAGAGGTTGAGGACACCGTATTGTGCAAGCGGAGAGACCAGTACCTTAAGATCCGTGGGATGCAAGGAAAATCTCGATGATCGAGGAAAATTTTAAGAACCACCCTAAATTTATATGTATAATAAATGGGCTAATCCCCATGATACATAGGAAAAATGGGAGGCGATTTTATCAATAATATAATTGTATATATAATTTTTTTGGTGAATCTCTCACCAGATTATATTATCTTGTACAGTAATGGAGAATCTTTCACTGAATTATAAAATCTTGTATGATCTTGGCAATCTTTTACTGAATAGTAAAACATTATGAAGTCTTGGTGAATGTTTTGTTAAAGTATGAAACCATATATGATAATAAGAAAGCATATTCATTAAACTGTAATATACTAACATACATGTTTGGAAAAAAGAAACATAATTTTCTCTTCCTACAAACAACGTTCCAAGTTTCAGTGGCCATGTTTATCAAGGTTCTTACAATACACTCTTTCATATCCTTCTATTAGTTTTCATAATATTCCACAACAAAGTTCTTGTAGGTGTTGATATTGGCAACGAGTTCTGTCAAGGTAGGAGAGATTAATCTTTTCTCTACAACTTTTGTCAAGCTACCACTTTTTTCAAGTTATCAAATTTCTTTCTTATTCCATAGACTCCAACTACGAGATAAAAAAAAAAGCACATCAATTTTGTTTACCCTAACATGCCAACAAGTAACAAGCCCCAACTATATTATATAAGAAAGTATTAGGTATCCCAAAGGCTTGAAGGGAATCTAATTGAAAGAAGTGACCATTGTGAGAATTCTTCCAATCACTATATGAATATATAAATGTAGATTTATTATTATTTTAATTGGAAATCTTCAATTAAAAAATAAAATTTAATTACGTCTCTCCCAATCTAAATTGCTTATTAGCATAATTCACTACCCTCATAGGTTTCGTGTTTTTTAACAACGTTGTAACATGTATATTAATTTCCTTTTTGGTGAACAATCTCCACCTTTTAGGAAGATATGGTGTAGTGGCTCCAACCCCTATAGATCATTAGGAGAAACTAAGAATAGCACAGAAGATGAAAGGTTGTACAAACCAACTTATTTTTCAAAAAACTAATCCAACATCAGTACCTAAACTTTTTCATGATGATATCATATTGAGAATGTTTGAAAAATAGTGAGAAATCTTCTGCGAGGGTGATGCGGAAAGAGTGATAAGGTTTCATTGTTTTGAATTTTTTTTGTTAAATAAAAAAAAGTTAAAAACCAATATTAATGGAGATATTAGTATTTTTTACTAAATTTTGTGAAGTGACTAAATGTAGCTTTAACCATTCACCTTAAGATGTTTTTACAATATAATTTCCTAAGTCTATTTAATATCTTCATTATCATAAAAAACAACCTATATCCATCTTAACTCCACATCTACCACTCTTAGGGGGATGAAATCTATTTATCCCTCTGAGCACTTGGTAGACCGAGAATTAAGGTGGATCTAAGATGATAGAATTTCCCCTTTAAATAGTCTATGCTCACATGAATCACATGGTATTACCATGGGTCAATACCATGGGTTATCATAAACCTGGAGCTTAAAAATTACTATTAGTAATTAATAAAAATTAATAATTGATTTTTATTTTATTTTTTATTTTAACCAAGTTAAAATGTTTAACATACATTAAGTTACAACATCCATTTTTACTCTTGATCCACCAAGCCCCAAGAGGGATCAAATATTTTTTCATTCTTTCTAGTTTTCATATCACGATATTTGATCCCTCTCGGGGCTTAGTAGATCTAGAGTAAAGATGATCTATGCTGGTTTAAATCCCCCATTTAAATAGGCTACATTCCACGTGAATACCATGGGTCAATACAATGTGCCATTTTTATTTTTATTAATTCTAATATTAGGGTTAATAATGTTTTTTTGCATAGTATTAATAATAATCTAGCCCATGGTATTTCGCCCATAGTATTTTGCCCATAGGTTTCACCTAAATATAATGCATTTTTTGAGTGTTCGTAAATATAAGGTGACTTATGGAGTAAATATAAAAAAAAAATTATTTGTTTACCATACCTCTCATTTATTTATATTTTTATTAATTTACCATACCTCTTTTACAAATATGGTATTTGGCCCATAGGATTCACTTAAATAAAACCACTTTTTGGAGCCTTCATAAATAGAAAGAGGGTTATGGACTAAATATAAAAAGAGGTTTTATTTATTTCCCATACGTCTAGTTTATTTATATTTTTATTTATTTACCATACCTTTTGAGTAAGTATAAAAAGAGGTTTTATTTATATACCATACCTCCACTTTATTTATATTTTTATTTGTTTACACCCTTGCATGTATATAAGGTGACTTATGGAGTAAATAT
>APFE031271492.1:65547-85086 GCA_000404065.3 Pinus taeda | reverse complement strand
AGAAATACATCTCTAGCCTAGACTTCTAAATGTTGTGCGTTAGGTTCCAAAGCGTTTTTATGTTCATTGAAATTTATTTTACAGTTGATCTTTCTTAAGAAGTTTTCCTTTAAGGTTCACCGCATGATGTAAATATACAACTCCTAAATATGCAATCTAAGGTGATAAACAATCATTTATTTCTCTTTTTGCAATGAAAATCCTAGCTACTAATGAAAGAGAAGTGAAATTCTTTCAACTAAGAGCAGAGAGCACACACTAAAATGAATTGTCCTAAATCAATCTCCACAAGCAGTCTAAATGCAAATGCACATGCATGTATTTATTTTTCGCTTTCTTAATGTGTGAATGACAAAAAGAATGCTAAGTACAAATCTAAACTATCATTTCTTTCAAAGCGACAGTACTAACAATTTTCTTTTCAAAAGACGAAAGGAAGACAAGGACGACACTTTGCGATTTTGAATTGAAAACTGCTTTCGACACTTGAAATACTATTAATTAAAATCAAATATAAGAGTAATAGTGTAATCAACTATCAAAAAGAGGAGGATTCTTTTCTTTGACTGAAAACGACACTTGCGACACTTTCAAATCAAAAGACGACAGTTTGATTAAGCTATTGTTTGTAAAGGAGAACTGTAAGTGGCAAAAAATACATAAAAACATTCACAATTCTTTATACAATGGAGGTTGAATAATGCAAAGGAAGGGAGTTTCAATAGTGGTATACTAATCACAGACAACAAAACTCCTGAATAACGCTGAAGAGAATGAAGAAAAACAAAAATATGGAGGCAGAAACAGTCTTATCTAATCATCGCACCTGTAACACAGGGAAATAGGGATGCATATCACCTACAGCACACGGGAGGTGTGATGCATCTAGACTTTCAAAAGGAGACAGTGCGATGGTCCAAGGATGAGACTCGGCTTGGTGTTTTGTCACAGTTTGCAGCTTAGTTTAGGGATTTAGGCTGAGCTAATGATAGTCTGTAAATACAAAACATAGGGTCTGATCTAATGAGGTTACTTGAGCCACCATCAGGGCACTTAGGATGTTTGCAAGTCAGATGTTTAATTCATAAACTAACCCGGAGATTGACTAAAGCAGCGTTTATCTACTTTTCAATTGCATAGAAAAAGAAGTTCGAAGGCTAGCTGGCCGAACTTCAGGCTCTGTCTGTAGCTTATAAATTAAACAAACTAGAAACAAGCAAACAATCTATTCGCTCCCCAGTGGAGTCGCCATTTTGTTATCAGGAAAACTAGTGTCCATTCAGAGCTGCTAGTCCCACTAAGATGGGTAGTTACCTTAGAAACAAACAAACTAAAGTCACTTGTGTTTTCCTTTATGAGAAGTAGATGATAGAGAAGCAGAGAGTACCAACCTCAGTCTTCCGCTTGGCTCCTTGCTTGTTTCGTCTCCCCTTTGACAGATCTTAGTCGCTCCTTCCTCGCTTGTCCTACTTCAAAGAACACCTGTAGAGTTAAAGCAGCATAATACCATCAAAGCATAGAGATCTATAATCATAAACAATATAGGATCATATATATATATATATATATATATATATATATATATAATATATATATATATATTATATATATATATATATATATATTGACCATACAAATGCATATATCAATTCAATATTCAAAGACATACAAGAATATGGAGGAAAACTCACATAGATTTATTGATAGAAGTAGTAGAAGAGAGGATTACAACCCATTGAAATGACCCAGCACCATCCTCCCAGCATGAAAGCCCTTCTTCACCTCATGAAAATCTAGATCACCCAACACTATGATGTTCCACAAAGAAACCAACAACACTTCCTTACGAGATACAAAATTCCAGCATTTGGATCTCTAGGATGAAGGATACATATATAGATGTTTGCAGATGGGTGAGTCAGCTTCTGGGTTTTTGATTAGTGTCATTTCTCTGATAGTTCTCAGTTCCACTTGGAGATTTCATGATCTCTTACTCATCCCTGGGCGAATTCAGAGAGGCAAGTGTCACAAGAGAAGTTTCTGGAAGATTCCATGATCATCCACTTTGTAAACTGTCTTTGCCATTTGTCTACTCTCACCCATCACACTCGATAGAAGGGCTTTTCAGTATGTATTGCACCCCCGTGTGCATTATGTGGGATGCATCGCACTTTGACCATGGAGCAGGTGAGATGGTCCAGTTTTGACCAGTTCTGAGCAGTTTTTCATGTAGAACTTTTGAGAGATGATATAATCAGCTAACCTTGTTCCTTTAGGGTATGAAACAACACTTTAGGGACTTAGAAGCCCTTGGTTTATGGACATATAAGATTGGGGTTGCAGTGCCCAAATATGTCTATAACACCTTTGGCCCTGGTTAATATTTCCATCCATTAAGACTTTTAGGTTTGTCCTCGTTGTGCTAACTTGCCTTGTGAGCTCTTACCTCAGTGATTAATCAAATCTTGATAAATATTTCCTACTTGAATCCATATCCTCATGGCCTAAATATCTTCTCTGCCCATCTGTTCCCTTAATTCCACCAAACCAATCAAAACAAATTCATTAAGCATTAATAACTAGCCTAATATCATATGAAAACAACACTAAATCATAAAGAGAAAGCCCTCTCTGAGTGTAGATTGGCTAGGATCTATACTTAAAAGATTGGTTTGTGCTTACCTCAGAAATTTCTTTCTTTAACCTTGAGAAAATTCTGATTGATAACATAGTGGCAACCATACCGGGGAAGAACTAACATTTTCTTCAAAATTGTTTTACAGGTTTAGATCTGATCTATGATGGTGGACAGTGATCAGACACACAAAGGTTAAAATCATCCACCTGGCGACTCCAAATCAATTTCACAATCAAGATTCCACTAGAAAAAATAACCTGAAAGAACTGTGTGAAAAGATTAGGCCTTTAACTTGGATTGTTACCCAAGACATTATGTTCTTTCTCATTGATGAAATGTTTCAGTGTATATTGTATTTTAGATTCAATTTTTATTATTTTCCTTTGAAAAATGTAAATATAAAGTCTCCTTACATATGTGAACAAATTTCTTCTGAATCTAATGAAGATCATATTCTAATCAAAGAATCTAAAACAATCAAAACTAATCATACAATCCCTGTACATGTTCCTATACCTTGTAAAGTTCCTGATAGATATAAGCCCCTCATGTTACCTACTACACTCCATACTTTCCCTAACGATTATCACAAGCACCTCCCTAGATTTGATGGAAATAATGGTATCACTGCCCAAAAACATATTCAAGCTTTTGAGGATTATCTTAACTTATTTGAAGTAGATGAAGAGGATGTCAGTATTAGGCTTTTTGCTCTTTCTTTGCAAGACAAAGTCAAGAGATGGTTCAAAACCCTACCTGAGGCAAGCATCTCAAATCTCCAGTAGTTTCTCAAATTCTTCCTTGATAAATGGATAATCAAAGTCAATCTTCTTGTGATCATAGAACAATATAATCAGTTAAAAAGACATCAAGATGAAACAATACAACAATTTTCAGACAGATTTAATTAAATATATTATTCAATGCCATCAAATATAAGACCTCCCCCTGGTTCATCTCTTTTGCATTACCCAAGAGCATTTGATCCGGAGCTAGAATTTCAGCTAAGAGAAAGAAACCCCTCAACACTGAAACAAATGCAGAACATGGCAGTAGATGTAGAAGTTAATCTGCAAATTAGAAGAGAAAAATTGAAAGTAGAAACAAGGGAACATTTTGGGGAAGAAAATGGAGAAAATGATACAGAATATCACCATGAAAGATGAACTTTTTGTTCAAAATCACCATGACACATTTGTTTCACAAAAAGAAGAGGTTGACAACCATGAAAAAAATCATGTTAATTCCAACTACCATAAATCTGAAGATAGAGTTATAGAACCATATGTGGAGAGGCAACTTGTTGATCTAATATGTACATTTGGTGACATTACTTCTTACGATGATGTGCCTAATCTTGATCACTATAATAATGATTATGCTTCTCAAATCAAAATTAACCTTGTAGAGGAATTAGAACCTAATTTGGGGAATAAGGAAGTTCAGGTTCAGTAGCTTGAAAATAGTGATCAGCTTGTTCATTTCAGCTATGAGAATGAGGAGGAAAGTGCAAAAAATTTTGGAATCAGTGAAGGAACTTTACCATTGCATTTTGCTTCATTTTAGTTTATCAGAGATAACTTTCATGCAATTAGAAATCAAATGTCAACAAGTTTTGATATTAACCATCTAGAGGGCAATAAAATCCTTGTTTAAGACTTCTCATATCTAGATTTGCAGCCCCGAAATGCCATTGAATGTCAGGTTGCAGAAGAATACTTGGAAATTGGAACATATGATCAAATGATCCAAGATGATTCCCTAACATTCTGTTCTGAGGTAGTTCAATTTTTGAAAGGAAATTTGCATAATCTATCTGTAAAAAAGAATGAGCAGTTTCATTGGAACCAATAGAAAATAGACGGCAATAGTCTCTCCAAGTCTTTCATGATCCAATAGCTGATGTGTTGGATGGCATTTGTATTGAAAATCCTTCTCCATTAGCTAACTACGAATTTGAAAAAAGTATTGATACAGACTTGACCAAGCAACTATTTTTCTTTCCATTTTCAAAAGAAACATCATCACAAAGCTCATTTGAAAACATGCAAGGTGATAAGGATGAAGGTATTATTTCAATTTCATGGCATGCAGGCCATACACAACAGATATACAGTTGCTTGAATCAGTTCAAGAATAGTGTATATATTTTACAAGATCCTTTTATACAGTTTCTAGATTCAACAAAGGAAATCAAGAATTTCCTTATCTTCCCAAAGATTAACAAAGTTATATTTGATTTCAGAATCTCAATTTTAACCACCAACAAGCACAAGCAACAAAAGCCACCAATGTATATGATGCTTGAGTGGTTGCATTGGTTGTTTGATTTTACCTAACCAGTAGTCAGAAATTTGATTAGAGTAAGTAGGTAGGATTTCAGTTTGAATAAATTCAATTTCCATCAGCAAGTTTATGTTAGATCAGATTTCAGTTTGCAGAAAAAGGGGTAGTGTCAGTTCAAGATTTTTAGTCACACAGATTATATAATAGAGCATATAGATGTGTGGGATTGGCCTAATGGATCAGGCTATTAGTCGACGGTGTTCTTGGCATTTCACAAGGAAATGCCATCCCCAAGTGGAGCCACTGTTAGGTTCCTATACCAATATGTGTCATAATTTATGATTGGTTGAGTTTAACTCTGTAATATGTACATACCTTTTCTTTCAGCAAATGTTTTCCATATTATAAAAATTAAAAAAAAAATGTAAAAAGGGTATGCCCTAAAAGAAAAATCAAAGGGAAAAAAGAATAAAAAAGGTCAGAAAAGAAAATAAAAATATGAACCCCAAAGATAGAAAAGACCAGGAAAGTGTGCAATTCCAAATGCCACTATTATTTACTTTTCTGCATAATAATGATTGTGTGCAGCTTATTACCTTTTCCACAATCCATGGATGGTCAAACAGTGTAAACTTTGCTATTTCATGTTTTTAATTTCATGCTTAGTAATAGATAATAAAATCTGACCAAACTGTTTAATATTCGCAGATATTAGATAGGTAGAGGAATAAAAGGAGCTCAACAGTTTAATCTTAGCCCTTGGATGTAATAAGGATAGTCTTAGATAGATTTTTATTGTAAAAGAAAAGAAAAATGTTTGATAAGGGTTTTCCAGCTTAAGTGCACCCTAATAAAGAGTAGAAAAAATGGTAGAAAGAGTAGATGGGTAAGTAGTTGGATGGTTGCAAAATTATGATGAATGATTAGTTGAAATCACATCATTTACTTTCATTATCAAGTTGCTAAAGTATGGATGATAATTGAGCAATTACACAAATTCAAGTGACTAATTTCCCCATTCATTTTACCTTTAATTTCACTAATTTCCCATAAGTAAAAGTCAAAAGTACATAAAACCTTAAGTTAAAGGGGCTCAGAGAATTTCTCTGACTTCTGGAGGGACCAGACCCTCTACCCAATAACTTATGGGGTCTAAGTACTAAAGCCCCCTTACCAACATTCACCCCTCCATAATTCATTCATTTCACCTAAAAAATCCCTTTTCCTAAGGTGAAATCACCATTTGCCTAGGGAAAGTAATTATCCCCATACAAAATCCCTTTTTTAACAAAAAAATATTTAGCCTAAGTTATAATGTGTAAATGTGGATATATAAATGAATGTCAATACATTATACTTAGCACAATTGTCTTTCTGCCTCCATTTCATATTAACTTTAATTCTCGTTATATTTATTTAACTCCCCAAAACAAACCCTTTCCCATATTATTTATTAAACCCATATGATAATATCCCATCCCCGAGGTTTGAAATATAAACCTTATTAAGAAAATTAAATAAATGGATTAATCAGTCGACCAACGACTAATTAAGAACCAAAACCCTTCGTTGAATATAAAGAAATTAACTAATCAATCAATGATTAATTAATAATCTGTCCCCGCCAATGAAATCACTCCCGATGTCATTAAGCCTTCCTAATCTGCATTAAATTAACTTTTTTGCTCATTAATACCCTGTCAGGCCCCTCCATTAACTCCCCAATCAAATCACACCCCCGACCACCGTGTGATCTGACCATTTTAGATCCAACGGTCGACGCTTATATCGGGCAGCCTCCGAAGGCCGACCTTTACCCGCCTAATGTGAGCGGTTCCGCAGTTCACCCCGCCGCTATATGGCACTCGATGAATGGCATCAGTCAGCCTCCCCCCAATACCGCCAAGTGCCCAAAAGTGGTGCGATACAAACCACTTACTGCCTGCCCGCTACGTGATAAACTGTCCATTGTTCAATTTGTGCCATATTTTAAAAAGTTTGCCCGTTAAAGTTCAAACCCCAAGAACCCAGGTTTTCTCACCCTTCACCCATTCTACTTTGTAAACTTATGAAACCCTTTTGCTCCATCTGGAGCCTCTGCTAACCAATTCAATCATGGTTTACTTCTCGAAATCACTTTGGACTCACTCCATAGACCTATAAAAACTCAATAAAGCCATGAATGACCCTCCCTATCAACCCAACTTTTTCTTAATAATTATTTATTTTACAAGTGATCAAAAGACCGCAGCCTTGGATAAATAGTCTTAATACTAGTCATAAGACCTTCTTACTCCGAGATTGTTATCAAATCTATTCAAACGGAGATGTAGAATAAAACATATAATTAACAGACAAGCAAAGGAAACATGAAATTAAATGATTTATTGTTGAAATAAACAGTAAAAATCCTAAAATATACAGTGAAAGTAACAGGACACAGTAAAGAACAGTCAAAGCGTATCAGGGTTAAAGAGTATCAAATTGAAGACCAAGTCAAGTAAATCAGCTAGCATGAAGATAAACAGTAGGGAAGACAGTTACAAAGCATAGGATACAGTTTCATGTCAAAGTGAAGATAGATGAAAAAACAGAACGGTAAAAGTAAAACAGTAAAAGTAAAATTGGATGCAGTAAAGGTAAAACAGAGATGAAAACACTTTCACCAACAACAATGAAGTTAATCCAAAGTAAAATTGAAAAATAGTTAAAAGAAATTTGAGGTTAAAAGATGAATCATAGCAGAAATGGTACATTCTTCATAAATTTCCTGTTTAATTCATAGTTTTGCATAAACTATTGTGACCAATCCAAGAAGTATTTTGAGAAACCAGAGGAGGTTTTTGTTCCTAACTAGCCATTCTACAAAAACTATCTCACATTTTACATAGGTATTACCAAAATGGAGATAAGTGCGTGTCTTCACAGCCTATTGTTCGGACTGTGTAAAGTCTTGTTTTAGACATCGTTTTGCAAAGAATATTGTGAATATCTGGAGCTCAATTTTGGGAAACTAAGAGAGGTTTATCTCAAAAACGTTCTTACTACAAAAACCTCTTTCATGTTTTACATATCTATCTTTTATTAATATATAAAAAGGTATCAATGGACCCTAATTTTGCAGAATTGTTGGGGCAGAATGCACAAAGAAAGGATGCAGTTAGTGACTTGGATGCCTCATCATCAATTAAGAGTTGCCATCAAATTCAACTTTCTCTTCTTTGTCACCATAAATACATAAAAATAGCATCAAATATATTCATTAGTTTTGAATGCCCTTTATTTAAGTTCTATTAATGTAAAATAGTTTGAGATATATGTAGAACCAATCTTGATATTTTTTCAAGATATTTCGGTTTAGAATCTGTATAAATACTTCACAAATTGAAGTATTTTGGGTGGATTAAAAATCATTTATGTACGCTTTTGTTTTGAGCTAAAGGAGTTATTGTAATCAAGGCTGGGACTGGTTTACTGGATTAAATAAAGCTAAGGACATTTCATTCCATTCATGTGCACTGTGGGAAACAAATAAGTATCATTTCTCTGAGTTTGATTATTGTTTTCCTTTATGTTATGAAATATCACATGTGTTTCTTATAATTCTTAAAAACAAACAAGGAGTAATATCATCAGAATTAGCTTAATTGCTCTCTATTTTAACTATTTGCTTATTTAATGTTTTCTACTAAATTGCTTAAGTTTGGGAATTCTTAGTTGCTCTCTTACTTCTGTAATTCATTCCCTCTATTGGCCCCTAGTACATGATACTTAATTGCCCTTGCCACTTGCCAAACCTTCCTTCTTCATCTTAACCCCTGTTAAAGATTCTTCATTGCCTTTGGCCCTGGTTAAGATTTCCATCCATTAAGACATTCAGATTTGTCCTTGTTGTGCTAGCTTGCCTTGTGAACTCTTACCTCAGTGATTAATCAAATCTTGATAAACCTTTCCTACTTGACTCCATAGCCCAATGGCCTAAATATCTGCTCTACCTATCTATTCCCTTAATTCCACCAAACAAATCAAAACAAATTCATTAAGCATTAATAACTAGCCTAATATCATATCAAAACAATGCTAAATCATAAAGAGAGAGTCCTCTCTGAGTGTAGATTGGCTAGGATCTATACTTAAAATCTTTCTTTAACCTTGAGAAAATTCTGAGTGATAACATGTTGTAAGGGCTATGGTTATGATATGATCTTAAATATATTGTGCACCTTTTGATACAATGTTGGATTAGGATCATGAGACCTGAAATGACTTATCATTGTATGATCTAATAATTGTTGGGCTAGATCTGAATACTGACACATGTTTTATCCTTTAAATGTTATGATCTGGATATAGCTGAAGTCTGGAATAGTTATGAAGTTTTAAGTTAGTATTTGTAGATCTATACGTTGGTTCACCTTGGTGAAGGTGTGTATACACATCGGTTCGACTCTTCTAATTAGTGTATGAAAAAGAAAAGCTTGTTATTCAGAAATGACTGATCTATGTGATCAATGTTGTTGTTTTATTGTTGTCTGTCAATGATGCCTTCTTAGATCTGAAAGTAGAACTCAATGCATAAGGAGGTTGAGTCTAAATGATTGATTGATTGATTAAGTAAGAAGGGTGATCTTTGTTTTTGTCTGTTTAGATCTCTTTAATTTGACAGTAGATCTTCAAAGTGTTACTGGTTGTTACAGTTTTGATTTAGAGTTTTTTATGATTCAGTAATTTTGGAGGTATACACAGGTTTGGTTAAAGGAAGTAGCATATACGTGCAAGTTGGCTTCATTAAAGTAGCGTATACATTCTAACATATGATTTTTGAGGTTGCAGTTGGTTATGGATGATAATGCAGGTTTTTGGGTTCATAACAGTGTTCTGGTGACAGTGATCTGACTGTTCAGATTGACTGATTGTTGGTTGATGCAGTTGTTGAGTTTGAGCTTCATTGTTACTGATGGGTCCAGTGTGAAAATTTGATGAAACGTGGCCTTCATATTGTGTTGTGGTGTACCAGGAGTATCTAGTCTGAAAATTTATGAAACGTGGTCCCTGGAGGAAGAGAGAAGGTCATAGCCTTCTGTAGGTTGGTATCTACGTATTGATAAACATATGGCTAGTACAAGAGCTAAGGGGTTGTAGCTCCCTTCCAGTGGAAGTTGGAGAAGGATAGAAGGTTGTAGCCTTCTGCAGGTGGGTGCCTACGTACTCGTATGAGTCTACACTAGTAGAATATTGTAAACATATTTTCTTTATATTAAAAAGAAGACAAAGATGAGAGCAGCAGGTGGTTTTTCTTTCGCATTGGGTTTCCACCTTAAATCTTGGTGTTTATGTGTGTTTCTTATGTGTGATGGTTTATTTTGTTATTATTGCACATAGCCATTGTTTAATAAAGTAATGATGCACTGATTAAAGATCAACACATGATGAATTAACTAAATCATAAGTTCATTGGATATACGTTGGTTTCCTTAATAATTGTTTCGTGCACACGCAAGTTCACTTCACTGAAGTAGCGTATATAAATCTGATTATGAAATGAAAAATTTTTGAATTGTAAATACTGATTCAACCCCCCTCTTAGCATTATTTCCAACAATTGGTATCAGAGCAGGTCCTTTAGAAGAAGCTTGATTTCTTGAAGGGAGATATCTCAAGATGAACAATCACGAAGGCATGGGATCTATCAAACCACCAATCTTCAATGGAAACAACTTAGTATATTGGAGGATAAGAACCATAGCCTATCTTCAGTTTCTTGGAGCTGATGTTTGGGAAATTGTACAAGGAGGATATCAATTTCCAGTAACAATACCCATGGATACAATAGGAAAGAAGTTATACGAAACCAATGCCAAAGTTGTCAATACTTTATTGGGAAGTCTGTCGAAATTAGAATTCGTCAAAGTCATGTAGCTCAAGACAGCGAAAGAAATATGGAACAAAATAATTTAGAGCTACGAAGGAAACTCCCAGGTAAAATGTGTTAAGCTCTAAACTCTCAAAATTCAGTATGAAACTCTCAAGATGCATAGTGATGAAATTATTGCTAGTTATTTTTTACGAGTAGATGAGATTGTAAATTGTATGAAGAATCTAGGTGAAGAAATAAAGGAGGCTACTTTAGTAGAGAAATTTTTGAGATCTTTGTCTTCTAAATTTGAGCCAAAAGTATATGCCATAGAAGAAAAGCAAGACCTTCAATCTATTACTATTGTTCAACTTCATGGAAATTTAAATGCCTTTGAAATGAGGAAAGGAGGTCCATTAGATATTAGAGAAGTTGCTTTCAAAGCTTTAGCAAAGGGAAAATAAAAGGAAGATCTCAATGAATCAGGATATATTTCAGAAGAAGATGAGGTAAAATTTGTAAAGAAGCTTCAACAGGGTTCTGGAAGATTCAGAGGTAAGCTTCCATTCAAATGTTTTTCTTGTGGTAGAGTTGGCCATTATGCTGCTAAATGTCTTCATAAAGATAAACATGAAAAAGGAAAGGAGTCTGCAAAAGGTAATAGAAAATAGTTTGTTAATAGAAGAAGTTATTATACTCATGAAGATAGTGATGGATTGTGTAATAGTGATGAACATGAATCTGAACAATATTTTAAACTACTCATGGCTTATGACAATGATGATTTTATGGAGGCCTTAGAAGAGGAAGTTATTCTTGAAGAAATCACTAAACTCAAAATCTGTTTGGAAGAAAATAATATGGTCATAGACATTTTGACACATCAACTCACTGAAAGAGAAAAGCACAATGAAAAATTAGAATGTGAAGTAGTGGGTTTAAGAAAAGAACTTGAGAAGACAAAATCTCTTAATCTTAGATTTGCTAAAAGATCAGAAACTTTAGATGAAATCATCAAGGTTCAACATTCTCCTATTATAAAGCTCAGTCTTGGATATACTGAAGAAACATCCCAATCACAAAAGTCTTCAGCCATCACTAAAAGCTATCTTGATGCAGCAAAGACCAATGAACAGTGTGTCAATCTTTAGCAAAAGCCTAAAATTAGTCCTCAGGTAAATCATGGTCATTTTACTCCTAGGGTGAACATCAATAGAAGCATCAACCAAAAGGTAAACAATAGCAAAATATTTTATGATCACAAAAACTTCTTTAATGGATAATATTTTTCATGCCATAACTTTGGGCATAAGGTTGCTCAATGTGTTTCTTACAAAACTATCATGACTAGAGAAGCACGAAAACAAAGGAGCATTACAAGAACCAAGAAAAGTTATTATAATAACTTTTCTCCTCTTTAAGATGAAATTGAATGTTCATTTGGCAATAACTTTGGTCATGAAGAATCTGAATGCAGGAGCAAATTTCAGCCACCAATTTAAAAGGAGCAAACATCATCAAATTCCAAGGTATGGAGAAAGAAGGAAATTCAATCAGAAAGATGTGGCATAACTCTGTTTGCATAAGGACAAGAAAATAAGTGGTACATTGATAGCGGATGCTCTAAACACATGACAGGTGATAAAGATAAACTCGCTTCATATAATGCTTTAGAAAAGGAAAAGAATGTCTCTTTTGGAAATGACACACCAGTTGTCATTAACCGTAAAGGTTTTGTTTATTTGAAATAAAAGGTTAAATATGGAAATGATATGTATGTTGATGGTTTAAATCATAACTTGTTGAGTGTCAATCAAATGTGTGATCAAGGAAATTAAGTTGTGTTTCAATAAAACGGATGTGTGGCTCGTGAGCTTGATACAGGAAAGACCGTAATCAAAGGTACAAGAACTCCAAACAATCTATATCTACTAAAAGGACGTCAAAAACAATGTTATCTAAGAAAAACAGAAGAGAAATGGATATGGCATGGAAAATTGGGGCATCTAAGCTTTTCTCAAATAAGAAAAGCATGCAGGCTCAAGGTGGTTCATGATCTTCTAAATATCAGCATCCCAGAAAATACCATCTGCAAACAATGTCAAGTCGGTAAGAAAACCAGAGTTCATTTCAAAGACAAAGAGGGATCAGCAAATAAGCCTCTTGAACTCATGCATACTGATTTGTGTGGGCCAACAAGGAAAAAGTCACCTCGTGGAGAAAAATACTTCATTTTATTCATTGATGATTTTTCTAGAATGTATTGGATAGGTTTACTAAAGCATAAAGATGAAGCATTTGAAAAGTTTAAAGCCTTCAAATCTTTAGGTAAAAATGAATCAGATCTAAAAATCAAGTGTTTAGATCTGATTAAGGAGGAGAATTCATATCAGATGAATTTTTTTTATTTTTGTGAACAACATGGAATAAAAAGATAGTTCTCTGTTTCCAGAACTCCTCAACAAAATTGAGTGGTGAAAAGAATGAACAGAACAGTTCAACAAATGGATTGAGCTATGCTTGATGAATCCGGAACTCCTTCCACCTTCTGGGGTGAAGTTGCATATACTGTCGTAAATATTCTCAACAAAGCTAATGTTCGGGTAAATGGTGATAAAACTCCATATGAACTTTGGTATGGTAAGCCTCCTACTGTAAAACACTTCAGAGTTTTTGGAAGCAAATGTTTCATCAAAAAGACTGATGAAAAACTTCGTAAGTTTGAACCTAGAGTAGACGAAGGAATTCTTCTTGGTTATTCATCTAGAATTAAAGGATACAAATGTTATAATAAGGGACTTCAAAAAATTATTGAATGCATTGATATAGTAATTGATGAAGCATGCAGAAATCTAGAACATATGAAATCAACAAAGGATGATGACAATGAGGAAGACGGTGAATGCTTTCCCGTATCAAATCAAAATGATCTAGAGGAAGAAACCAATGAAGCATTAGAAGAAGATACAGCTGACAGAGAAAAGACTCCATCCAAGTATGTTCAAAAGAATCATCCAGAATCTCAAATTCTAGGAGAGAAAGGGTCTGGAGTACAGATAAGAAGAACTCTTGTAGGAACTTCCAGTTATATAGCATTACTATCCTCCTTAGAACCACAAAATGTTAATGAAGCTAGAAAATATGAATGTTGGGTTAAGGCCATGGATGAATAACTTGACCAAATTGAAAATAATGATACTTGGTAATTAGTTCCTAGACCGCATGATAAAAATGGTATAGGAACAAAATGCATACTCAAGAATAAGTTGAATGACAATGGAGAGGTTATTAGAAACAAAGAAGGACTTGTTTGTAAAGGGTATGCTCAACAAGAAGGTATAGACTTTCAAGAAACTTTTGCACCTGTTGCCAGACTTGAATCCATAAGAATGTTTCTTGCTTTTTCAAGTTTTCGAAAATTCAAAGTGTATCAAATGAATGTAAAATCTGGATTTCTTAATGGAGATTTAGAAGAAGAAGTTTACACTGAACAACCAGAAGGATTCATTCTAGGAAATGATGCAAAACTTGTATGCAAGCTCAAAAAGGCTCTATATGGACATAAACAACCTCCAACGTCCTAGTATTATTGTCTTGACAAATATCTACAGCAACAAGGTTTCACAAAAGGATCTCCATACAACAACTTATACACAAAGATTGGGAATGATAAACTACAAATTATTGTTGTTTATGTTGATGATATCATCTTTGGTAGCAATGAAGAATCTATGAATCAGAACTTTTCTTCTGTTATGCAGCAAGAATTTGAAATGTCCGTGTTTAGTCAATTTAGTATGTCCTAAATTTCTATTAATCCGAGAGTCGTAAATTGATGAAGTGTGGCGCACTATATGTGCAAGACAACCTCTTTCTTACTTTTTTATTATTTTCAATTTTTATTTTGTTTGGGGTTTTGTCTTTGTTTGTCTCCTAATGCAAATGGAAATCTTATTCCTAAGTTTTAAGAATACTTTAGAAGGCAAGTATGGATATAGATTTAAGACAAGGTTTTATGTCTCTTATGATAACTTCCAGAACTTAGCACTTCAAAGGATCTCAAAACATGCTAGTGATAAAATTAGTACTTGAACAGGAATGTAAATGTGCAGCTATTTAAGTCAAACAAATGATGAAATATTGATCATGAAATCACTGTCTCTTTTGCTCATCTAAATACAGAAATAAAATTTAAACTATTGCACTCAAACAAACCAAAAATTGCAAACCAATGAAAGTAAGATCAATTGACTTCACTTATAATCGATAGCTCGCCAAGTATCTTTTCGGGGTTAAGCCATGGCTCCAGAGATAACGTCAAATAACATGAAGAATTGATATCTAAATTACCTACTTGCAAATGAAAGTAAAATCAAGTCACTTCACTTATAATCTGATAGCTCGCCAAGTATCTTTTCGAGGTTAAGCCCTGGCTCCGGAGATAACGTCAAATAACATGAAGAATTTGATATCTAATTTCATAAACGAAAGTAAAATCAAATCACTTCACTTATAATCCGATAGCTTGCCAAGTAGCTTTTCGGGGTTAAGCAATGGCTCCGGAGATAACGTCAAACAACATGAAGAATTTGATATCTAAACCACCTACTTGCATAAATGAAAGTAAAATAAAATCACTTCACTTATAATTTGATAGCTCACCAAGTAGCTTTTCGGGGTTAAGCCATGGCTCTGGAGATAACATCAAATAACATGAAGAATTTGATATCTAAACTAGCTAACAACAGCAAATAAATCAGACTGAAATTAAAGCATAACTGAAACTGAAAAGCTAAAAAACAAAGTGAGCAGAGAGGCCAATCTCATGTCACTATTTGATGCAAAAATTATATGAAAAGCTCGAGCATATATCCTGAAACGCACTGATCAGTGTTAGCAAAAGTATGCAATGCTGGAAAACCATGTACAGGAATGAAAGATTAACACCATGAATGAATTACAAAACATATACAGCTAAACAAGCTATGGAATATATACAATGGAAATAAGAAAATGATGCATGAAAACTTTACAGAAATGAAAAGCAAAACCTCAGTCAACAGGGGACCTCTACACGGCCTTGGTTAACATGCTGTCAATCCAAAATTACGCTCAAACAGTCATAAGAAACAGAGTCTTTATATTGCAAAACAGAGGAAATGTCTTCCTGTTACAACAGCACGACTAATGCTACAGCAACAGCATAAAACTAACAGCAAGACTAACTATTTGCGTTTGCAAAATGCGTTATTTATAGAGGAAATTGTATAATTGTTTCTCCGTGAGCAATCTTCAACAGAGGACACGTAAAAAGATAGAACTCGTGAGCTTAGCGTCTTGGTTTCCATGATCATTCAATCTACAAAAGGTGTATGTTGGATTTGTGTTGTGGAGACAGTTTGCAGCTGTCAAGAGGGATCCACGGATCTAAGAACGATCTTGAACCTTTCACGTGCTGAAAACAGAGACTTATTTGCTATAGGACTCATTGTTTGACCGTCCTGTGACCAAGGCTTTCCTTTACGAATTTGATTGAATAGATAGGACCTTGTCCACGTCTAAATCATTCCTGAACTGCCCATGTGCCTCGTTTTACTTGCCGAAGCTTGTAAGCTATAGATCAATAAAAATAGCTACGGAATCACGAGTCAGCTGCAGAAAGTGGCTGCATTCCACAGTTGATGAGCAAAATCTAAGTCAAATAGCAAACACAAAAATATAGTTAGAAAACCACTTAAATTCAGTCCTAGAATCAATATGTAATGATCTTTGATAGCTTATGAGGCGCTGGTGTGGGAAAAAGGTCTAGGAAAGTATGTAGAAGAGAGGTAGTTTTAGGGCTGAACATACCCCCACTGTGAAGGTGTTGCATGTCACCAAAACTGTGAACATCCTCCCTTCAGTTCATTTGTTCTGAGACCTCTTCTAATACATCTAGCCTTCTTTTCTTCTTCCTTGGTATCACTGTCATCCTTGGCTTCCTCATTAGGCACCTTTATTTGAGGTTGATAAGGGCTCTGCTCAACCTCCCGCTCTTTTTCTTCAATTTCCTATTTTTCCTTTGCCACAACCCAAGATGCAACATGGTGTTGTCATGGATAATTTTATCCAACCTGCTCTGCTCTTTCAATGTTTCATTTTCCCTTTTGATGTGTGTATTCAAGACTTCCAGTTCAAAAACTTCTTGTTTTAGTGATTGGATTAAAACTTCCTGGGCTGTATTAGGCTGAGAAGATGAAGTGCCTTTGTCCATTGCAGTTTTCTCCAATGATTCAATAAAATCATACATTTCTTGCTAAGTTGGATCTATTTCAGGTGTAGCCTTTCTTGGACTGATCTCAAAATCTGGTTGAGAAGGACTGATCTCAAAAGCTGGTTGAGAAAAAGGAGAATGTTGTGGGCTATGGTCAGGAGGGAGTGTTGGTGACTGTTCTGGTGTTTCCCCTCCTAAGTCTATGAAGCGGTCCCCTTTAATTTGCACTTTCTTCAATTTACCTTTAATTCTGGAGCTCCTCCTTAGATTTTGTGAGCTGGTGTCTCCTTTTTATACATTGCTTTTCTTTCCCTTTTCCCTTTGCTTTAGTTGATTGTTCGTTAAGGTGGACTAGTCTTTTAGAAAGTATCCGATCTTCTTCTGAGGAAGGTTCTGGGGTTTGATAGATAGCTTCAATATTTCTTTTCCCTTTTAGTTTCACTTGCTTCCTATCCTCAATCAAAGTTTCAGACAACTTTTCTTCCTTACTAGTTTCTTTCGATATACTAGTAGGAGTATCCTGAATGTTTACACTTGTTTTTCTTCTCCTACTTTTCCTTGCTGAGCTACCTTCAAGTGTGTCAGTTGGGTCCTGAAAGAAGTTTCTAATCAAGAACTATTCCCAAGTGTCCTTTCTTTCCTCAATTGTTTTTCAATCAGAATTTTAACAAGGCTGTGATGGTAAAGGTGAGGCTCTACGTCATCCAGATTCTTTTGTATAGTTGTGGACATCTTTTTCAGGATACTCAACAGGAAATAAGGAAAATTGATGGTTTGATTTTCTAGAAATTTCATTAGTAACCTGATGTGGTACATGTACATGGACCCAAACTTTCCTTCACACGTAATAAACTTCTAAATTATCAATAATAAACTAGTCCATTTTACCCGGATGCGGGTGCCAGCATGACAAACAGAGGGCCATGTGCCAACCTCGCGGGAAGGACAGCGAGCCGGCGCCTCGGAGATGAGATATGAGGTTTCTTAATGAGGAATTGAATGGCATTCAATGCCATTTACTCTGGTTACCGTCCCAAGGGAATAACAAAGGCAACAGCAAAATGAAAACCAGAATGTTTGCGGAGATTGGCATGTCTGAACAGGAGAGGAATTGGAGGCCAACTATGGAAGAGTATGTTGGTCTGGTGAGGAATGAGGGAGGTGTTGGAGAGATTAAGCCTTCTCGCAAAGCCAGGCCCTGTGCAGGGATGAAGCTCTACTCACGGCATTTTTGGAAGATTGTAGTCGGGGTTCAACATCGGTATCGCTCCTTACAGGCACTGGAACGAGGAAGACTTCTCTCTTCAGCGAGAGTCTTTGAATTACCCACTTCTGAGGTGAACAGGGAGAGATAGCGGTTAAGGGTAAGCTTTGGGAGGCAACGGAGCATCATAAGCCTTCTATGGCTCCTCGTCAGCGCGCCACTCCACGCCGTGGGTGAAATTATGGACAGAGGGGAAGTTCTGGAGGCAGGGGAATTCAAAGCCCGCGGTGTATCTCCCCACTTGCTTGTGCCTTGCCAAGTTCAATTGGGTCAGAGGACTCTGGTTATGTGATAAGCAACACTGTGCAATCGGCAAAGTTCAAATATAAACACCGAACCAACAAGCCTATCATCTCAGCGCTGATTACAGTCATCTTCACTGAAGAAGATGAAGAGGAAGACAGCGGGAAGCAGGAAACAGAGGAAAAGGAGCCCAGCTCGGATAATTCCTCTCAGAGGAGGGGAAAGGAAGACAGCTCATACATTCCCTCCTCTCAGAGTAGGCTTGAAGAGGATAGCACCTGTGTTCATTCGGAGGAGCAGAACGAGGTCCTAAAAGAAATTGGAAGCATGATGGCTAAGGATACCACCAATATTGCTCAGCAACCTTCAGAGGATCCTCAGGCAATGGAAGTCTCCAGGAAGGGCAAGGAGCCGGACGACACCTTTGCCAACATCCTGTACCTCAAGCTCCCGCCAGGAATTCAATGACCTGAGGACATCCCGGATGGCATGGAGGTGACCTGGGAGCCTGATCCGGAACGGGAAGCAGCGGAACGGGAGGCTGCGGAACGGGAAGCTGCGGAAAGGGAGGCTGCGGAATGCTCCAAAAAACACAAATGATATTCACTACTATGCGGGTAAGGTCTGAGGCTCCGGGTTTGGAGATTATCCATATGTTTTTGCTGTTTCCATTACAACGTGTTCTGTTCGTGATCGGCCACCTATGTCTGGCAACCATGGCGATGTGTACTACGGCTAGCGTCTCTCCTAGACAAGCAAGCACCTGTGCTCTGCTTATTTTGAAAATGCTCTGTTTTTTGGCAAAATTCCAAGACTGTAATGTCTCAATCTTCAGCTTGGAAATGTTTTATTCATGATAGCTTTCATGTAAACAGTGTAAAAGTATACTACTGCTTTGATAAGCTTAAGTACTGCTACCATGTTCCTCTATATCAGCAGGAAAGATCTTTTTGTGGAAAACTTTGACAGAGAGTTGTTTACTCACTCTCAGAGGTTAAAAC
>APFE031271492.1:0-65527 GCA_000404065.3 Pinus taeda | reverse complement strand
CGTTGCCCCGGACCCCATAAAGTGGGGTTACGGGTACCCCTCAAACCCCCTATTAACTATGTGGAAAGAATATAACACAACCCAACACCTCCTATGGAAGCTCTGTTTCTACTGCAATGGATGCCTCTGTGACTGAAAATTTTAGATCTCCAACCTCAACTTCCATGCTATTAAAAGACCTTGCAAATGTCTTCGTGACTTCTTTATTGTGACCTCTCAATTTCTGGATAAATTGTAGCCACCATGCCTTCCTTAATATGATTTTTAACTGTGGATAACCCTCCATGAATTTAGGCCCGTTCGGCTTTGTCCTTACCAGAAGGCCCATTCCTTCCTCCTGCTTTGAGAATACCTCTGTAAGTGATGGACTACAAGTGATGTATTCATGGAGGTGGAATGGTTGTGTGAGCGGAAGATGGAGAAGGATCAGTAGTTACAAAAATTGAAAGAAATACCGAGTATCTAATGAAAATGAGTTCACGAAGCGGGGGTTTGTATAAACATGCTAGAACTGACAAACGTAAACTCAATGGAAGAGTATGGAGACAAAGTGAGTCTGACAGAATTTTGAATTAAAAGGTTGCGGAGTAGACATTAGCACATTCATAAAATGACTGCATATGTATCCGGCAGAGGAGAGTCGTGGTCAAATAGATTACGTCTTCATAATTAACCGGTTCAATAGGTGGAATGCAGACGTACAATTAAGTATGAGTTTGATTTGGAAGCAGATCATGAGGCCATTGGAAATTGATGTGGAGTTCATGGTGGAATTATGCAAAGGTCATGGAGGAGTTATGGGATCTATCAATTCGAATCATTACATATAATGGAGCTAGTGGTTTCATAACTATACAGATTATGTATTTTAAAATGCTATTTGAAATTAATTTTGCTCATACCTTAGAATGTTACCACTTCCGTTTGATAACCTTTGATTGGCTGCTTCTTGTTGGTACTTTAGGTGCTATCATCTTCAAAATATCTTCCTCTTCCATACCTGCATTTGATTTTCATCATTACTTGGCTAACATCTAACTGTCACTATAGGGTAACATAGTATTAGCTGTGGAATCAACAATCAGCTGTAGAATCAAATTCAGCTACGGAATCAGAATTCGGCTACAGAAACTGACACAGTGAACATATGACTTGGTGGAGTGAATGGAGATAGATGAAAATGGATGATGACTGAATGAGTGATATATGAAAACTGGACATGAAAGAACTTTTATTGGTGAAATGTGATGGCGAAATAGGATGAAATGAAGTGAAATGAAATGACATGAAATAGAACAATTATAAATGAAATGAGAGGGATTTTTTTTATTTATTTTTTTTGGAAAACATAGGGCGTCAGAAGTTTCTGATTTTTGCCGTGTATTTTCTGTATAAGACTGCCAATCAATGATTGGTTTTTAGGCCTATACAATTTATTTTTTATTTTTTTTAATAAGAAATAGTGAAAAGAACAAAGACTAGGTTGGTGGAGAAGAAGGATTCTTCTTCACCAGCCTTATTACATAATTATCTTGAAAGAATTTGACAAATTCCTCCTTTGAGAGTGACTTATGATAGATCTTCAATCTGTGACCATTCACAATGAGAGGAGTTTGATACTCATCAATGGTTTTGATTCTTACCGCTCCATTACTAAAAACTTTGTCAATCTCATATGGCCCAAGCCAATGACTCTGAAATTTACCTTTGAAATCTTTGAACTTGGAATCAAATAGCAATGCCCAATCTCCTTCTTGAAACTTTTTCTCCTTGATGTATTTGTCATGCCACTTAGCTCTTTGATATTGAACTAGATTAGTTCTTAGGATTGCTTCTTGTCTGATCTCATCTAGTTCATTCAACTGCTCCATTCTATGCTTTTGAGTTAATGATAGATCCACTCCCAATTGGACTGCCACCTTGAAGGTCCTAACTTGGAACTCAATGGGGAGCAGAACTTCTTTCCCATAAACAAGTTCATAGGGAGAATGTCTTGTTTTGTTCCTCCATGTAGTTTTGTAGGCCCATAAGGCTTCAGGAAGCCTTTCTGCCAATCTCTTCTGTGTAGATGAACAGTCTTGGTAATGATGCCTTCAATAACATTGTTTGTGGACTCTACTTGACCATTTTCTTGCGAATGGTAAGAAGTAGATTTTATATGCTTGACCTTGTACTCTTCCATCAGCTTCTCCACCAATTTGGATGTGAATTGACGTCCCTGATCTGTCACAATTTCTCTTGGAACACCAAAGCAAGTAAAAATATCCTCATAAAGAAAACTAACAATTGAATGCTCAGTAGCAGAAAATAATGCTTTGGCTTCTACCCATTTAGTGACATAATCAGTACAAACCAATATATACTTTTTCTGTTTAGATGGTGGATTAATAGGTCCAATAAAGTCTAAAGCCCATTTTTCAAAGGGTTCGATGAGTACCTGTGGTTGTAATGGCATATCATTTGAGAGGGTAGGTTTTCTTACTCTTTGGCAGCTGTTACACCTTTTGACATATTGTTTTGCATTTTTTAAGAGGGACGGCCAATAATATCCTAAAGAAATAATTTTATAGGTTGCCCTTTTGTCAACAAAGTTTCCACCACACGGTTCATCATGACATGCTTTGAGAATATCAGGCATTTCATCTTCCTTGACACATATTCTAATCACAAGATCTGGCCTGTTTTAAACAATTCACTAGAAATCCATGAATATTTTGAACTCTCCTGAATAATCTTTCTTCTTTCACTAGGAAATAAATGCGGAGGTAGTTTCCCTGTAACCAAATAGTTAGCTATATCTGCATACCAAGGATTCTTAGTAGTTACTGCAAATAAATATTCATCAGGAAACTTGTCCTCTACAGGAGAATCCTCTTTAGTATTCTGAATCCTAGACAAGAAATCAGCTATTGTGTTTTGTTTCCCTGGTCTATCTAACACAGTAATATTGAATTCCTGTAAAAGTAGGAGCCACCTTGTAACTCTACCATTAGTAATGGGTTTGTTCATTAGATATCTAATTGCAGAATTATCAGTATGAATAAAAGTTTCATAGCCTATTATATAATGTCTGAACTTATTGATTGCATGAACAACAACTAAGAACTCTTTTTCAATCACAGTATAATTCAACTCAGTGGGAGTTAAATTTTTACTGGTATAGTAAATGGCATAAGGAACTAAATCTTTTTGTCCCAACACAGCCCCTAGAACTGTATCTGAAGCATCTGTAGAAATATGGAAAGGAAGTTTCCAATTTGGTCCTCTCAAGATAGGTGCTTCAGATATTCTTATTTCCAAAGCTTCAAATGTTGATTGGAAATTAGGACTCCATTTGAATTCACATTCTTTTGTACGTATTTTAAAGAGTGGATATGCTATTTTGGTGAATTTTTCTATAAATCTTCTATTATATCCAGTAAATCCCAGAAAACTTTTGACATCTTTTTGACAATTTGGAATAGGTAACTTGGAGATGACTTCAACTTTTGATCTATCAACTTTAATCCCATCCCCTGAAATATGATGTCTAACAATACCTTCAATAAACATCATAAAGCATTTTTCAATGGCTTAATGAAAGGTTTGTTTCTTTACATCTTATAAGGAATTTTTCCAAATTTTCTAATGCCTCTTCAAATGAATTACCATAAACTGTAAAATCATCCATATATACCTCTACATAATCATGGATTAGATCAGAAAAAATTCCTAGTACTACTCTCTGGAATGTTGTGGGTGCATTACATAATCAAAAAGGGAAGCACTCGATAAGCAAAAGTTCCCCATGGACAAGTAAATGTGGTCTTATCCTGATCCTTAGGTGCTACCTGAATTTGATTATGACCACTAAAACCATCCAAAAATGAAAAGTAATTTTTGCCTGCTAATGTATCTAATACTTGATCGATAAAGGGCAAAGGAAACTGAGCCTTCAAAGTTGTTTTATTCAATTCCCTGTAATCAATGCACACCCTCCATTTACCATTCTTTTTCGGTATTATAGCCAAGGGAGAAACCCATCGGCTATCTGAAATTGGGTAAATGAAGTTTACATTGAGTAGTTTTTAGAGCTCTTCTTTCACAATCTCCCTAAGATTTGGATTCATCCTTCTCTGAGGTTGTCTGATTGGTCTACTATTTTCCTCAATATAGATATGATGGATGCAAGTCTAGGGTCAATACCTTTCATATCAGTATACTCCCATGCAAATGCAGTAGAATGTTTTTGCAAGATTCTAGTTAGCTCTTCCTGTTGTAACTTTTCCAAATTTTTGTTGATATTCAATGTTTTACCTGGAAAAATTTCAAATGTAGAATTACAAAACTCTTCCATAGAGTAAAGAGACATTTGCCTTGATGAAAAATATTCAATATCAGAATCTAACTGAAATTGTGTGTGGTCATATTCTGAAGATGCTTCAAAATTTTCTAATGTGCTCAAAATTTGACTATCTTCACTAACTTCAGAGATAGTAAAGACAGGTTGTATAATATCTTCATCATTGACCCATTCATTGTCTCCTAATTCTGTAATTACTTTTGTTGGAGGATATAAATTGAATTTCTTTATTGAACTACCATCAGAAATGTACATATCCCTAGATCTACAACTAATAAAAGCATCAACTGTGGCTAGCCAAGGTCTTCCTAAGATGAGTGGGTGCCCTCCTAGATTACTCTTGGGAGTCAAAATCATAAAATCCACTGGATATTCCCAAGAATCTAAGGAGACTGAAATATCTTCTAACACACCATCTGGTTTGATTATTGATCTATCTGCAAGTTGCAATAAGGTGGGAGTAAAAATAAGATTAGGAAGTTTAAGCTGTTCCATAGTCTGTCTACTCATAATGTTTATAGTGGCCCCCAAGTCAATCAAAGTATTTGGAATTTCTATCCCATTTATGTGTGTCTTGACAGTTGGACTACCTGGATCCACATATTTCTACATGGTAATCTTTCCCATCATGATATCTGCAATTTTTCCTACCAGGTGGATTCTTTTTGTATCTCTTGGTTTCCTACCTGGTCTTTTGAAACTCAACTCCTTTATTATTTTTGATAGAATAGGAATCTCTCTAATGGCTTGTAGCAAGGGAATCTTGATACAAACATTCTTTAATTCATCTATAAAATCATAGTCAGGCAACAAGATTTGTTTTTCCACCCCTTTGTCAATTTGTAATCTTTCAGGGAAAGGAGGCGTGGATGAAGATGCAGGTTGCTCAACTGTAGGAGTTGTGGGGATTGACTCTTTTTTTCTTCTTCTTGAATGATTGGGTTTTTAAGGGGTGCTTCCTCAGAACCTTTATTGACTTTAAGAGAGTCCTCCTCAGAGGCATCTTACTCTTGAACATCTATAGAAGGTTTTTCTTTTTCTAAAACTCTACCAGATCTGAGTTGAACATCATTAAGAGGAACAATCATATAGGTCAGAAATTGTTGTCCTTCTACAATGTAAGCATTCTGAGGATTTTTGTTGTTGGGATTTGGTAATGGATAGGCTCGTAGTTGATTTGTCTTTTGTTGAAATGGAAGCAAGAGTTGAGAATTTGGATTTTGTTTAGAAGGTTGTTGTTGTGGAAATGGCACTGAAAATTGTGGGTTTTGATTTGGAAGTTGTGGATTCTGTTGTTGATTTTGAAAAGATGGAGGATATTGATAAAATTGAGCAAATCTCCCATAAGGATTTTGTACCCCTTGTGCCCATGATTGGTACAGATTTTGAGGTTGGGGCCAAGGTTGTTGCCAAGAATTCCAATTTGGCGGGAGCTAAAAATTCATATGATTGTTAAATCCTTGATTTTTTTGCCCTTACCAAGGTCTTCTTGAAACAAAACAAAGGGATTCTACTGAATTTGGATCTTCCTGAAAGACAGCTTTGAGCCCAGGAATTAAAGGACAATCC
Source organism: Pinus taeda (assembly GCA_000404065.3). Lineage (NCBI taxonomy): Eukaryota > Viridiplantae > Streptophyta > Pinopsida > Pinales > Pinaceae > Pinus > Pinus taeda. Next base: position 59,616 of record APFE031271492.1, on the reverse strand, counting down.
TTGGTCTCATGACTTTCTGAGCAAATCATACAACTTTCTACAACTTTTGCATCCAAGGGGCGTTCCCTTAGAGCATGTTTCCTTCTACATTTTGGGCAAAAGATGGCCAAGGCATCAGCTTCTGCTTTCTACTTGTTTTGAATTTTAAGGGTGTCTAGTTGTTCACTAAGGCTCCCTAGAATATCAGTTTTGAACTCATCAAGCATATTTCCAATTTCTACCCTACTTATCAATCCAGTTGCAGATTTGTTTGCTCTAATAAGAAAAGGATCTCTAGGCCCTTTTCCAGTTTTAGATTTTCCCCTTGAGAGGCGGACACATAGTTCTACTATGTCACGTAGTGGAAGTTGAGAAATATCTCCCTTCCCCATCATGTTTAAAATATCTATCCATTCATCTTTAATGGCTTTGAATAGAAGGGATTTCAAGGTTTCCTCATCTAAATTACTCATTTTCGCTCTCTTTAAGTTGTATTGAAATATTTCAAGTAAATCCTCCAAGTTCTCATCTTCTTTTTGCATCATTTTGAATACCTCATCCTTATGATTAGTGGGCATACAATGATCCAGATATCTATCCAAAAATGTTTGCTTCATTTCGTTCCAAGTTCTAATAGATTGAGTGACTAATCCCATGAACCATTTCAAAGCAACTCCTTTCAGTGTTGAAGGAAACAGTTTGAGTTTTTGAGAGTCTTCCATATAGTCATATGTTCGGCACAAGACTTCAAACTCAAACAGAAATGTTTCAAGATCCTCACTTTGCAACCCATAAAAGTTTGGGAGGACAAATGGTGAAATGTTTTTCATTGTTCTATAGGTTTCTTCATCGGCTATAGGGAATCCAAATGATTTATCTCCTTCCCTATTTCTCCCATTATTACCTCTACCTCCTCCATTGTTTCCTCTACCACCACCTCCATTATTTCCTCTACCTCTACCTCTACCCCCTCCTCCAAATAGAGAATATTCCCCAACTAGTACTTCTTCTGCCATAATAGTTTCCTTAGAGTCCTCTGGTTCTTCTATTAATGGCTGATGAGAGAGATTCCCTTCCTTTCCTTCTTCTCCAGGCGATTCTACTTCTTCAACTGCAATATGTTCCCCTATAGAAGTGAAGAAAGGTTCTTCTCCTAGATCAGATTTAGTAGATAGTGTGGGAGAATCTTGTAATTCAGTTGCTGCCCCTTGAATTCCAAGAATCCTAAGGTTGGGAGTATGATTCTAGGATGGAGGTGTATCTTGTCTATTCCTTGAAGTAGTTGGAGTTGTGAAAATCGAACTTTTGGCCCTAGATATAAACCTTCCCCTAGAATCTCTTGCTCTATGCATGTCATTTTTTTTATTATATTTTTTTTTTAGTCGGGCTAATAATTCTCTTTAGGATCTTCCAGATCACGCTAGGTGCAAGAAGAGAGCATACTCAAGAAATTATTGAACTAATAACTCTCTTTTCTGATTCTCCAGATCACACTAGGTGCAGGGGAAGAGCATACTTCAAGAAGTTATCAATTTTTCCCTTCTTTTTTTTTATGTAAGAGTTCGGCTACATAGTTACACTTCCCAGGCAATAGCGCTAAAATGTTTAGTCAATTTAGTATGTCCTAATTGCTACATTAATTATCAATCCGAGAGTCGTAAACTGATGAAGTGTGGCGCACTATATGTGCAAGACAACCTCTTTCTTACTTTTTTATTATTTTCAATTTTTATTTTGTTTTGGGGTTTTGTCATTGTTTGTCTCCTAATGCAAATGGAAATCCTATTCCTAAGTTTTAAGAATACTTTAGAAGGCAAGTATGGATATAGATTTATGACAAGGTTTTATGTCTCTTATGATAACTTCCAAAACTTAGCACTTCAAAGGATCTCAAAACATGTTAGTGATAAAATTAGTACTTGAACAAGAATGTAAATGTGCAGCTATTTAAATCAAACAAATGATGAAATACTAATCATGAAATCACTGTCTTTGCTACTCATCTAAATACAGAAATAAAATTTAAAATATTGCACTCAAACAAACCAAAAATTGCAGACCCGTGAAAGTAATATCAATTGACTTCACTTATAATCTAATAGCTCGCCAAGTAGCTTTTCAGGGTTAAGCCATGGCTCCGGAGATAGCATCAAATAACATGAAGAATTGATATCTAAGTTACCTACTTGCATATGAAAGTAAAATCAAGTCACTTCACTTATAATCCGATAGCTCGCCAAGTAGCTTTTTGGGATTAAGCCATGGCTTCGGAGATAACGTCAAATAACATGAAGAACTTGATATCTAATTGCAGAAATGAAAGTAAAATCAAATCACTTCACTTATAATCTGATAGCTCGCCAAGTAGCTTTTCGGGGTTAAGCCATGGCTCCGAAGATAACGTCAAATAACATGAAGAATTTGATATCTAAACTACCTACTTGCAGAAATGAAATTAAAATCAAATCACTTCGTTTATAATCTGATAGCTCGCCAAGTAGCTTTTCGGGGTTAAGCCATGGCTCTGGAGATAACATCAAATAACATGAAGAATTTGATATCTAAATTAGCTAAAAACAACAAATAAATAAGATTGAAAGTAAGGCATAACTGAAACTGAAAAGCGAAAAAACAAAGTCAGTAGAGAGGCCAATCTCATGTCACTATTTGATGCAAAAATTATATGAAAAGCTCGAGCATCTATCCTGAAACACACTGATCAGTGTTAGCAAAAGTATGCAATGTTGGAAAACCATGTAAAAGAATGAAATATTAACACCATGAATGAATTACGAAACATATACAGCTAAACAAGCTATGGAATATATGCAATGGAAATAAGAAAACGATGCATGAAAACTTTACAGAAATGAAAAACAAAACCTCAGCTAGCAGGGGCCCTCTGCACGGCCTTGGTTAACATGCTGTCAATCCAAAATTACGCTCAAACAATCATAAGAAACAAAGTCTTTATATTGCAAAATAGAGGAAATGTCTTCTTGTTACAACGGTAGGACTAATGCTACAGCAACAACATAAAACTAACAGCAAGACTAACTATTTGAGTTTGCAAAATGCGTTATTTATAGAGGAAATTGTATAACTGTTTCTCCATGAGGAATCTTCAGCGGAGGACATGTAAAAAGACAGAACCCGTGAGCTTAGTATCTTGGTTGCCATGATCATTCAATCTACAAAAAGTGGATGTTAGATTTGCGTCGTGGAGATGGTTTACAACTGTCAAGAGATATCCACGGATCTAGGAACATTCTTGAACCTTTCACGTGTTGAAAACAGAGACCTATTTGCTGTAGGACTCCTTGTTTGACCATCCTTTGACCAAGGCTTTCCTTTACGAATTTGACTGGACGGATAGGACCTTGTCCATGTCCAAATCATTCCTAAACTACCCATGTGCCTCGTTTTACTTGCCAACACCTGTAACCTATAGATCAATAAAAATAGTTGTGGTATCGCTAGTCAGCTGCGAAAAGTGGCTACATTTCGCAGCTGATGAGAAAAATCTAAGTCAAATAGCAAACACAAAAATATAGTTAGGAAACCACTTAAATGCACTCTTAGAATCAATATGTAATGATCTTTGATAGCTTATAAGGCGCTGGTATCGGAAAAAGGTCTAGGAAAGTATGTAGAAGAGAGGTAGTTTTAGGGCTCAACAGTCCTTACTTGGTGAACTAACTTATTTTGTTGATCTAGAAGTATAGCAAACAAAAGATGGTATTTTTCTTTCACAAACTAAATATCTCAAGTAGATTCTAAAGAAGTACGGAATGAATATTCTAAACCAGTATGTACTCCAATGGTAACAGGATGTAGTCTCAATTCTAACGATGTCACCTACAGTAAATCAACCAACATACAAATCTATGATTGGAAGTCAACTTTATTTAACAGGTACCAGACCTGATATCATGCAAGCAGTAGGAATTGTTGGAAGGTTCCAAGCAAATCCAAAGGAATCACATCTTCAAGCTGTAAAAAGAATATTCAAATATCTCCAAGGAACTCAAGGCTTTGGTCTATATGTATCCTAAATATACAGATCTCACTCCTCATGCATATACATATGCAGATTGGGCAGGAAATGTTGATGATCAAAAAATCACTAGTGGAGGTGCATTCTATATTGGATCACGGTTAGTGTCTTGGTTCAGCAAGAAACAAATTTCGATTTCCTTATCTACAGTTGAAGCAGAATATGTGGTTGTTACATCTTGCTACACACAACTACTTCGGATGATGAAAACATTCCAATATATTCAAATCACATGTTCTCCACCCATCTCCATTCTATGTGATAATACAAGTGCCATTAGTATTTCGAAAAATCCAGCCATGCACTCCAAGACCAATCACATACCCATTAAGTACTATTTTCTATGAGAACAAGTGCTTGAACAAAAAGTTAAATTGGAGTATGTTCCCTCCAAAGAATAGGTTGTTGATATATTTAACAAATCGCTTCCCAGAGAAACATTTGAATATCTTAGACAAAATATGGGATTAGTTTCTGGATCATCCTGTTGTTCAATCCAGTTTTCAGAGGAATGGTTCCTACGTTTCATGAAGAAGAATCGCGTATATACACGAGTTTCTGTGGTTGCAAGAGCGTATATGTTTTTTTGATAGAAAGCAGTGGGTCAGACTCAAAATTAGTTTCTGACATGGATGTTCAGTTTGATATTGATGGTTACAGTCTATTGATATGCCTTGTTCATTGCTTTTTATTTGACTGATGAAGATGCCTTGATGAATAATTCGTTGACAATGCACAGGTAACACAGGTTCAGGGGGAGCATTAGCCTTCCAAAAAACTATACATTGTTGGCGTCATGGTTGCTAAATTCAGCTATGGTTTCAGATATTCATATCATTTGTTGTAAAGTTCATGTAAAGGCCTATGATGTAATAATATGTATCTTTCTATAATAGTCTATTAATGAGTCATTTTGGACATATAGTCCCACTATGCATGGGAAAGATGATGTAATAATTGCAATTTTTCAGTCATGGATGAACATTTGGTATATTCCCACTTGGTTGTGTGATTGATGTATGTGTGAGTCATTGGTGATAGGAAGGTCATACTCACATAGTTGAGTGATAGAGTCAGTTATTCTTTTGAAAAATATCTCTGCAGACTCTGCATGTACTCAGGGGTAGCATGGATAGCATAGTGTATCTCAAAGGGGGAGAATATCTTGGTTTGCCCTTTTCCCTTGATGTCAAAGGGGGAGAGTATATTGGTGTTGTTTGATATATCTAACAGGTTCTACAGCTTGACGTATGAAACACCAATATGGTTTCCATCAAGTCCAAAGGGGGATATTGTTTCCATTATGATACAGTTGTTTTCCTTTATGGCAACTCACTCATAGGTTAGTTCAAATTTGATAAAGGGAAACTCACATTGTAACAGGTCAATTCAGAGGTAACAGGGCAATGGTATAGAAGGCCAGGAAGTTGTAACAAAGGACTACAAATCGAAATCAAGAGGTTGAAGAAAAAGGATGTTTCAAGTCACTTTAAGTTGTATACGCAGGTTCACCTTATCAAAGTAGTGTATACAAGCAGGTTCATCGTACAAAAGGAGTGTATATGTATGCACGCACTTTCATAAGAGGAAACGTTTGTATGGGTTGGAAAATCAAGGAAATTTAAGATTAAAGAATACCAAGGGTCAATACAATGGTATTAGCCCACAATATTGAGTGGAGTAATGGTTATTTGATCATGTCCAAGAACCACAAGTTCTAAGTGTTGTTTTGGTCTGAGGTATTGAGAAAGGCCAAAAACTATATAAGGAGGAGAAGATAAAAGGGCCAAGTGTGCAAGTGAAAGGGTTTTTTATTAATACTTCTATCTAAAGTATATCTTATGTTGTAAGGGCTATGGTTATGATATGATCTGAAATATCGTGTCCACCATTTGATACAATGTTGGATCGGGATCATGAGACCTGAAATGACTTATCATTGTATGATCTAATAATTATTGGGCTAGATTTGAATACTAATGCATGTGTTATCCTATAAATGTTATGATCTGGGTATGACTGAAGTCTGGAATAGATGTGAAGGTTTAAGTTAGTATTTGCAGATCTATACGTTGGTTCGCCTTGGTGAAGCTGCGTATACATGCTGGTTCAACTCTTCCAAGTAGCGTATGCAAAAGAAAAGCCTATTATTCAAAAATGAATGATCTATTTTTATCAATGATGTTGTTTTACTATTGTCTGTCAATGATTTATTCTTAGATCTGAAAGTAGAAATGAATGCATAAGGAGATTGAGTCTGATTGACTGAATGATTAAGTCAGAAGGGTGATCTTTGCAGTTATCTATTTAGATCTTTGTAATTTGACAGCGGATCTTCAAAATGTTACTGGTTGGTACAGTTTTGATTCAAAGGTTTTTATGATTCAGTAATTTTGGAGGTATACCCAAGTTTGGTTAAAGGAAGTAGCGTACACATGCAGGTTGGATTCACTAAAGTAGTGTATACATTCTGACATATGATTTTTGAGGTTATTGTTGGTTCTAGATGATAATGCAAGTTCCTGGGTTCAGCATAGTGTTCTGGTGACAGTGATCTGACTGTTCAAATTGACTAATTGTTGGTTGATGTAGTTATTATTGAGTTTGAGCTTCATTGTTACTAATGGGTCCAGTGTGAAAATTTGATGAAACGTGGCCTTCATATTGTGTTGTTGTGTACCAGGAGTATCCAGTCTGAAAATTTATGAAACGTGGTCCCTAGAGGAAGAGAGAAGATCATAGCCTTTTGTAGGCTGGCACCTACATACTAGTAAACATATCAGTTATTAGAAGAGCTAAGGGGTTATAGCTCCCTTCTAGTAGAAGCTGGAGAACGAGAGAAGGTTGTAGCCTTCTGCAGGTGGGTGCCTACGTATTGGTATGAGTCTACACCAGTACAAGATTGTAAACATTTACTTTATATTAAAAAGAAGACATAGATGATAGCGGTAGGTGGTTTTTCTCCCACATTGGGTTTCCACCTTAAATCTTGGTGTTCATGTGTGTTTCTTATGTGTGATGGTTTATTATGTTATTACTGCACATAGTCACTATTTAATAGAGTATTGATGCACTAATTAAATATCAACACGATGAATTAACTGAATCATAAGTTCACTAGGTATATGATGGTTTCCTTAATAACAGTTGCGTGCACACACGAGTTCACTTCACTGAAGTAGCGTATATAAATCTGATTACAAAATGAAAAATTATTGAATTGTAAATACTAATTCACCTCCCCCCCCCCCCCCCCCTCCTCACTATTATTTCCAACATTCTTTATGCATTAAAAGTATTGAACAACAACCAACATAGTTATAGTAACAAGAATTGTATTCAGATTCAAATTTCAATCATAATAGCTATGATTAGAATGAATACTATAGATGGAATAGAAATATGAGATCCAAAATTCTTGTTGAACGTTCATTTTCATTGTGATCAATTATAAACCATTAGATATAATATAAAATATCAAAATCATAAGCTCATAAACTTATGTTCAATCAATGTTGTTAGACAGTGCTACAAAACCAAAATCTATACAAGTTCATATGCCAAAAATTATCTAAGAGTTCTTCACTAAATTGGTAAATAGTTTTAGTATTTTTACTAAGTAGTTAGCAATTCATTTTCATTATGATCAATTACAAAACAATAAATAAGTTATAAAAGCTCAAAGAAAATTCTTCAAAACATATTTTAAATTAGCCTTTTTGCACAAAGTCACAGAATTCATACCTACACAACATCTCATGCAAAACATTATCTCAGAATTCTTTACATAATTGGTAAACAAGCTCAAAATTAGAACACAAAGTAATCAAAATTGAAATGAGGATTGAATATAGAGTCATGGTCTAGAGAATAATATTTGTTTTGTAAAGCACTTATCAAAATCTTGATACTTAAATGGAAAAAGTAAATGCATTTGTCCTAATGGGGACTAGGATTGGGTTCCCATGAACTATAATGTCAAAAAAGTACTTGAAATAAAAAATAAAATTAAAAAATAAAAAATAAAAAATAAAAAATAATAAACAATAAACTACATCCAATAAGTAATTCACGATAGCGTATCCAACAAACTTGAATAATTAAGCACCATAAAGAGAAAAATGAATGTTCGAAGATTTAAAATCAGTTACAATATGTAAAAGCATAGACTAATAGTTGTCTTTCAAATTCGCATTTTCTTCAAGGAATTCCTTCAGTTTAGCCTGAATGAAATATTTCATCGAAGAGACAATAATCTCTTATTTGACACATTCATTAAATGTGTCCTCGTCAATGTCCCTAGATTCTTCTCACAAATGTGCAACCAAGGTAGAGTACTCGTCCTTAACACTAACAAAAGTAATTATCCATTTGTTAATTTCATCTACAGTGAAATCAGTTATACCATCAAACTCTATTGCCTTTGATTACTTTAGCTTGTCCAATTTAGCCATCAGTGTGTCCTTCAAAATTAATCCAGAACCACATGTAATGTGATGACCGCTTAAATCCCGAATAATCGCTACCACCTTGACATAGGCATTAGCTCTTCTACTTTTTATGCTTCCACATTCATAAATAATGTTCTCTAATGTCTTGATTCTCTCAAACCATCCAACTTTGATCTACTTCATTCGATTAGCATCTAGGATTCCTTGTTTCTCTTTCTCTAGGTGAGATAATAAACCAAGCTTCCAATTAAAAGTAAGTAATTTATTGCCTATGAATTCCTTGTCTCCCTCAAGATCACTTTTGACCTACTTGACAGATGAGTTAATTCTCTAGAATAAATGTCACAGATCAAAAGCTTCTTTCCATGCATATTCAATAATTCACAATCTTTTAGATATATTACTAATAAGAAATGGATTCATTGTATTAAGGAGGTGTAGGGTTTATCAAATCTATGGGATGTACTGAGGGTAGAAATTTCCAATGGCGGTGTGCATATTTCAAATGGAGTCATTAACAAAGGACCCAAATTTTGGAGCTTCTTCTAGCTCTTTTATTATTTTTCTTGGTTTCAAATTTTATGATTCTTGTTGGCTAATAGACCCTGCAAGCATGTCACTAGTAGCTTGATGCAATTTCATGAGCCCTATCGTTCCAACCCTAGACACATCATCCATTTATGGTCGATCAATAACCTTTTTGTTGCAACCTTTACTCTTTAAATTCTCATTCTTTTACTGCTCATGTCATAATTTTCATTTTACAATGTGATAGGGCGATCATCGAAAGTCATGACTTCTTCAGCAATTTGCTCCATCATTTTCTAATTTTCTGCCAAACAATTACTAACCCAATCAAGTAGTATAGCACTGTCAACTTCCATGTCCTTAGCCTCTTCAATGCTACATGTTTTGTGTGGCCTCTTGGATTTGGCTGATTCAGCCGTGTCCACTCTTTTTGGAGTGAATCTCTAAGGAGGCTCTTCATCATCTTCACCACCTCATAGCCCATCGTGAACCAATATTTCACTTGCATAAGTTTTTTTCTATTTTCTCTTTCTTTGACTGGTAGATGAACTAGGACTAATACAGGGTGTGAAAGATTGAGATTGATGCATGGGATTTGTTTATCTTGGCTTGCATCTTCCTCCTGTGTTGATGTTGTCTTCTTCAACGATTTCTTCAGTATCTATTAGAAACTTCTTCTTTTTTTGGTGCACTGTGAATTTCCTTGCTTTGCTCTCTAGCTCTTGGAAATAAGTTCCCATACCTAATAGACTCTAGGCGTGCACCGAATAGACCTTATGGATCAAAGGCTTTAACAAATTCAACTTTACTTAAGTTAAAAGCATCTAAATACTATGCAAGATCCATAGCATGAACCGCATTCTTCACAGTGGCTTCTCCAATATGAAACGACAAAGAAATAAATTGTTTTTTCTTTTTCCATTCAAATATAACTAGCCAGTGATGGTATTTCCTATAGACTTTAGCTACAAAATACTTGTTTAGAACAAATTTTGGCAATAACAATGGCTTATCTGCAACGCCATAAATTCAAATTATTGTATTACTTTCTCTTTCTTCATGCACCCCTTTTCCAAATAGGAAAACTTGAGCTTGTGTAGATATTTGAGAGGGTTCTTGTCTAGTTATCATGTAATTAACTTGCTTTACAAAGACATCTTGAATTACACAAAAATTTAAACAAGTTGTGTGCTTCCATAGTATGTGTTACCACAATTGCATTGGTTCTTTGTTAAAATTAAATTTAGGATTACAAGGTAAGTCGTCAAATACATGGCTTGATAAAAGGGTTATTATTAGATACACCATCATAAAGAATCTATTTCTTTTGGAAAAAATGACTAATTGACAAGCTAACTCATTAGAAATGACATCAGTCGAGTCGAATCTATAAAAAAATTGTATGAGTGATAAGGAATATAGAAAATTAATTTTGGGAAATTTATTGTAGTTTCTTTGCCCATCACACGTGCACGGAGCCTACAGAAGTCCCCAAATGACTATGAAAATAAAGAATATCTATTGTTGAACTGAATCTTCTGTGATCCATATCAACTTTATGAGAAAAGTTCTTCGGCGTAAATCACATGATAGAACATTTGTCGACATGTTTCGAACCAACGAGTGTGGCTCATCGTCAGGACAAGTTGAAGAGCCAGATCATGGCTGCATATTAAATAGGGTTAGTAGATCATCCAACAGCTACGTTTGACTAAAAAACGACTATATTGAAAAAATGGCTATATTAGTTCAGACTAGATAAACGGCTAAGATTGACCAAGCATGGCTAGATATGACTAATCAATTTTAATTATATAATATCATAATGCTAAAATATTATTTAATATTTATCATATGTTATTTAAGTGAAAAGTTAACAATGTTTAAGTTAATATTTATATTAACTTACATATAAATATTAACTTAAACATTGTTAACTTTTCACTTAAATAACATATGATAAATATTAAAATAATATTTTAGCATTATGATATTATATAATTAAAATTGATTAGTCATATCTAGCCATTCTTGGTCAATCTTAGCCGTTTATCTAGTCTAACCTAATATAGCCGTTTTTTTTCAATATAATCGTTTTTTAGTCAAACCTAGCCGTTGGATGATCTGCTAACCCTATTTAATATGCAACCATGATCTGGTTCTTCAACTTGTCCTGACGATGAGCCACACTCGTTGGTTCGAAACGCGTCGACAAATGGTCTATCATGTGATTTACGCCGAAGAAATTTTCTCATAAACAAGAAATATCTAGCAAAGAAACATCGGAAGGAACATAGGAAGTTAGGGAAATGAATTCTCGAATAATGTTATAACTACTTGCTTGTGACTTTAGGAAACTATATGCTTCAGAAAAATTTAAACACTTATTTAGTTTCAGTAGCTTGAGTATCCATCTAAATTCCTTGGGATTCATAGGATCTTATTTGTTGATAGAATAATTGTTCTTGTTCTTGAATTGAAATTGTTTATGCACAGGTAAACAATTTCTCTAAAATCAAAGACTTCTGGAACACATGAAACATTCACCAATCTGCTAGTCTAAAACTGTTGCTCCTTTTCTCTTCTATTGACAGATTCACATACCACTTATACACAATCAACCAGTGAAATCTCTCATTGATACAAGCAAGGGAGTTAATAATATCAATGTAAATAGCCTCTTTCCTTCCTCTGCTACAATTTCTACTTTGTACTAAAAAATACTTTGTCAATAAATAACATTCTCAATCCCATTTTACTTTACAATTCTTAGTTCTCTTCATAATCACCATTTGTTATTATTTCTCATGTGAAAAATGTCACACACGACACTCTCAATAAATATCGATTGAAGATACCAAAGCAAATATTTATGGGAAGTAATGGAAATAACTCTGAAATTCCAAAACCATCTTGTCCATTTACTCTGCACTTTGATCCTTCTTTAATCTCATTGATATACGTCTCATAAGAGACATAAATCTACAATATAAAATAAAGATGAATTATTTGTGATCATGACAATTAGCTTAGATATTGTCAATAATAATTGTAAATGGAAAATTGTGCAAGGACAATTGCAAATAAATATTATGCAGAGATGTGCTCAACTACCTCTACCACGAATCAACCTGATGGATGAATAGGTCCCCACCACTATGTCAATGTTGATTTGTTTTATTTGATATTGGATTGCAAAAAAATCTAAACCAATTCATAAGAGAAAAAAATTTATTATATTAAATAAATATAAATTACTTTTGATCATGACAATTAGCTTAGACACTATTAGTAATAACTATAAATGGAAAATTATGCAAGGACAATTGTAAATAAATATTATGTAGAATAGTGCTCAGCTACCTATACCACGAATCGACTTGATGGTTGAGCTGGTCGCCACTAGTATGTTGATGTCGATTCATTTTATTTGATATTGAACTACAAAAAAATTGAACCAAATTTTATTTACAAATTACTTGACATGTGGTTTTGAAGACTATGGTGCAAAGCTAACTGTCACAATGCGTTCAAGCCAATTGCATGGAGCAAGGAATAAAAACTGTCTTTCAGAATATTGTGTACCTACACATACATTCACACACACATTTCTTCCATACACCTCCCTCCTGCAAAACTATATATATTAATTAATTAGTTAGGCATCATATACAACGTATCCAAAAACCCAAATCTTTGAACATAGACAACAATTGGCTTTGATCATAATACAAAAATATTGGACAAAAATATATCGTGATACACTAAATCATTCCCTGACTAATGCCACCAACCCTGAATTAATAATTTATGCCAATAAATCTATGTTCAATGTGTTCATGTCAGTTGATTTTGGTAACAAAAGTGCTAAGATCACACACACTGGAAAATTCGAATGTGTCCATGCAAAGAGAAATAAATGTTACAATTCACTCAAATTAAAAATAAAAACTTTAGAAAAGCATATAGCATTCACCAATCATTAGAAATTTCTTTTCTCACTTTCTATGAACCATATTTTGTCTTTGCACAAAATTACACAATCTACTATTGACCTACTCGAAAATACTTACCCCTAAATAAAGTTTAATTGTAAAATTAATCCCATTTAACAATAATTCTTGAATATATGGAAAACGTGTTGCACAAAATGGAAGTGTGTGAAAGAAACTTGTGAACCTGTACTTACCTCTAAATAAATATATGGGGAAAGCGTTATATGAGATGGAATTCTACAAAAGAAACTTACAAAATTTGAAAAATTAACCCCATTTAAAAAGAATTCATGAATGTACGGGAAAAGTGTCACACAAATGTAACTATGGGGAAATCTTTGTTTTGCATACTTCTTCTGCACAACTCCCTCCCACACAATAGTACATATTAATCAATTAATAGGCAGTACACATGTATCAACCTACAATTCCGCACCTTCGGCAAAAAATCCTACATCTCTCATGTCTCCCATTGACATAACAAGGAAGAGGCTATGCATTCCCTTTCTCGTGGTTTTATTATAAGGGAATTTAGAAAAATATTGAGCAACTTTCCACAAGAAAAACATTTGAAAGGAACCTTACCTCTAAATCTATCAGTTCCTACTTGGAGTTTCTTTACAAAATTTGCCTCTTCTTAACTTTATACATAACTTTATTCCTTAAGCTCCTCCTTTTCTTTTCCTTTAGCAGTAGCTTTGAATGTTGCTTCTTTGATATCTGAAGGACCTCCTTTTCTAATTTCATAAGTTGTTAAGATCCCATGAAGCTGGTCAATAGTAAGGTTCTTCAAATCCTGCATTTCTTCAATTGAAGAGACTTTCGAATCGACTTTTGGGGTTAGAGATCTTAGAATTTTCTCAACAAGAATTGATTTGTTACTTCATCACCAAGATTTCTCATTGAATTAACTGTCTCAACTACCCTACGAAAGAAACTTGCAATAATTTCATCACTATGAATTTTGAAGGTTTCCTATTGAATTCAAAAGGTTTGAAGTTTAGCACTCTTTACCATAGTGTCACCTTCATAACTCTGGATGACCTTGTCTCATATAGCCTTTGCAGTATTTAGAGGCATAACCTTTATAAATTTTGATTATGCCAAGCTTCCCAACAAAGCGTAGACAACCTTTGCATTAGTCTTATATTTTTTTCTTTTATGCTTCATTTGTGGGAATGGAGGATGGATACTAATAGCCTCCTTCAAATATTCCCCAAACATCATCTCCAAGTGACTACAAATGAGCTCTTGTTATAACTTTCCAGAAAACCAAGTTGGATCCATTAAACAATGGTGGCCTGGTAGACATTTCTCCCTCTTGATTTCTCATCTTGACGAACCTTCCTTCAAGCGATCAAGATTCTTCTAAAGGACGTGCTTTGATTCCAATTGTTAGGAAAATACTGAGGGGAGTGAATCAATATTTTAAAACTTACTTCAACTTTACTTTCTTATTCCAATTTCTATACGCGATTGTTATTCAGTGAATCCACATATGTATGTGACTATGATGAAACAAAACTGTGTATATCCAGTTAACTAGATTTACATATAATTCATCATTTGTTAATCTTTAAACAGTGCATCATCGCTTCATTAGAACATGTATTAAGCGGAAACTATGAGTAGTAAAGAGAATATATATCATCAACACATAAGAAACACATGAACACTAATATTTTAGGTGGAAACCCAATGTGGGAGAAAACTGTCATTGTTGGCATCTCTGTCTTTCTTAAATATTCTATATCTTATCTATATCTAATATATATATATATATATATATATATATATATCTTCTTACGATATTGTATTGGTGCAGAATTTAACCAATATGCAGGCTTCTACCTGTAGAAGGATACAAACCTCTCTCATTTTCTAGCTCCTACTGGAAGGTTGTTGTGAAGATTGTTATCCTCAGCGCTTCATGGATCACTTTTCAGAATGTTTCAATTTCAATTCACTTTCAACTATTCTGAAATCAATTACTCAAATACTGAACCAACTGAATCATCAAATAAATTTTTGTAACCAATGCAACTAGATCAAACTAGATCATAACAGATCATGCCAATGCATAGCCACTCATCAATATTGTTACCCATCATAGAAACCAATTTTTGCCACTACAAACCCTGATCAAGCATATATTAGATATCATACATGTGTATGTACGTGCTTCTCCTGATGAATACCCATGTCTAGATCTCAAAAATATTGATACCTGAATCATAATCACTGTCACACTAAAACAAACATTGTATCACATACTAAACTCATCATAGATCACAAAACCAAATACAGATCATTATACAATAGCATCATCACTTAGTTAACATTTCATTCCATATGTAGTTCAACCCAACCAGTATTGTTAAACAAAGATTATTATGAGAGAGACATTATTGGTAGACAACAAAAATCATAACTAAAGTGATCGACCATCATTAACAGTTCATGCTTCAAAACCCTAGTAGTTGTATGCAACTCTTATAAAGAACGCTTGCATATGTATGCACTTTCAATACTTGACATTTGCATACATATTCTGAACTTTTGCAAAATGTATACGTGCCCCCCTGAAGTAGATTTGCATATGTTCATGACCTTTCTAAAGAAAACCTGTGTATAGATCCACAATTACTGAATCATTCCTTTGCTGCAACCACAAAGCATATTTCGCAACCCTTATTGTCACATGTTCATGTCAGAGTATTATTACCATCACAAATTTATCATTGTTAGTCATAATCATAAAGGATCAAGCAAGCATGTTTAGTCATTCTAATGCTTTCAGATATATTAAATTTGAACCTCCTTCATGCTCCTTAGTGCACACATGTTTCAGATCAAACCATTCACTAATAACCCATAACTTGCACACTTAGCACTTTGATCTCCATCTCCTTATATAGCTTAGGCCTTAGCCAATACCTTAGGCCAATCTCGTGCTAGTGTCGATGGTATTCTTTGATGGGATTAAATACTTGGTGTGTGCTCATTACTATGGGCCAATACCATGGTAAAGTCCCTTGGTATTGAGAATACTATGGTGCATAAATTGTACTTGACTTTGCTTCACCACACCCGCATATGCACATGGTCTTTGTTCATAGGATCTGCGTATATTTTCTTGCACTTTACTTTTATCATTCCTTTGTCTCTAAACTGATATTCCTTTATCTAATCTCTTTGACACATTTGTACTAGCCTGTATACTTATTCCGCTATCATCATTTTGACATCTTTATTACTTAGGTTGTCATCAGGACAACACATTAGTCATAATGCCAACAATCTCCCCCTTTGGACTTGGTGAAAACTACTTTAGTGTTTGCTTACCACCACCTGTAAATATCTGTAGACATGTCAAGATGCTTTCCCAAGTCACCAAGCATTCTATAAATACCAAGATTCTCTCCCCCTTTGAAATCAAGTGCAAAGGGCTGACCAATTTTGAATGAAGCCTTCTTTCTCCCTTTGTAGAGATGAGCACTATGGATATGATGTTACTGAATATTAGCACTGACCATGCTCCCCCTAAGCATATACTGAAACTTCTAGAAGATATAAAAATAAGTACATGATGCTATGACTCATCCAAATATGGTTTTTCCTATCACTAAGGACTCATGCTAAAATTAATCACCCAAGACAGTGGGGTTACATATTTGACTCAATATTACATCAAGTTCCCAAAAGAATGGGATTACATGCATAATTAACTTGACTCCAATAGTCCAAACATGATTGAATATTACAATTTTACATCATGGGTATTTATATGACCTTTACATTGAGAGACAAATATTAAATTTATAACAGAAAACAAAAGACATCACTAGTGAGGTAGCAAGACCATGATATTCTTCAACAACCATCATTCACCATATAAGAATTTGTGCTATGAACATCTGATAGCAGCAGTATGAACATCATTATGCAATAAGTAATGTTCATGAAATCATAATTCCAATAATGGACTATTAGAAATGTAGCAAGTGCTCCACCTGAACTTGTGCCATCTGTTCACTATCAGGACTGATCATATTCACCAGTAAAGGAATCAAAGAAACTTCATCAATCAGTAAATCCATCAGAGTAGTAGTGTCATATAACAACCATCATAAGCCAATATCACTTCTAAGTTTCATTTGAGCAACAACAGACTATAACTAGTCAACATCAAAAGCAGAGGACCAAAGAACCACTAACTAAAATATTCCAGAACCTCTCCTTGAGGCTGTCCCATGGTTTCTTCTTCATAGAGAAGCATACACTACTGTCAAGAACCAAACTTGTGTATATATGTGACTGTCCTTCAAGGGGTTCATGTACATAAAGTAAACTGCAATAATTTTTTCGGTCTCATATTTTCTTGAACATGAAAATATCTGTTAAAATGATTAATAAAGTGATGAGATAGACACCACTCCTAGTTTTTGTCTGAGATATTCAAAGGGATCACGTGGAAGTGGATTTGTAAATATATCTGCAACTTGTTCTTTTGAAGGAACATATTCTAGTTTGACCTTCTGTTCAAGCACCTATTCTCTCAGAAAAAGATAATTGATTGGAATATTCTCGGAATTTTAATGCATGACAAGGTTTTTAGAAATACTTCTGGCATTAGTATTATCACACATAATAGGTATAGGTTGAGGACAAGTGATTTGAATGTCTTGCAATGTTTGCATTGTCCATAGAAGTTGAGTACAACAAGGTTCATAAGCAACATATTCTACCTTAGCAGTAGATAAAGCAATGGAGCTATGTTTTTTGCTGAACCATGATACCAAGCAAGGTCCCAAATAAAATTCTCCTCCGCTAGTACTTTCAATCATCAGTATTACCTGCCCAATCTATCTACATTTGTGTAAGCATGAAGTGCAAAATCTGCATCTTTGAGATACCATAGACCAAAATTTTGAGTTCCTTGTAAATACTTGAATATTCTCTTAATTGCATGGAGATGAGTTTCTTTAGGAGTTGCTTGAAATTTTCCAACAACCCTAACTATGTGCATGATATCTAGTCTTGTGCCTGTGATCTGAAAATGTGATCTTAAATCAATGTCAAGGTATTACAGACTCATGTGCAGGAATGTCTATATTACTTAGTGCAACGGATCGAAAATATTGCGAATAATATAGACAATGAGTAGTTAGAGAAACATAACAGACACACACACATCAACACAGCAAATAATCAAAGAGTTCACCCAAAACTCTTGGGCTACATCTCCTGGTCTAGCTTTTACCTCTCTATTATGTCTTCAAGAGCAGATTTTTACAAGTGTGAGCTCAAATTGAATCTCAACACAACAGGGACAAGCAACAGGGTTTTACTTAAATCCCTCAAGTCTTTCTCAGTACACAAACTCTCCCTCTTTCTCCCTGTCTTCTATTTTATCTTTGTCTCAGCAATTGCCTCTGCTTTGGCTCTGAAATTGAGTGGCTTTTAAGCCTATCGGTGTTTGTCTGTTCGTCTCCCCTTTCAAGCACTCTGGCTCCCAACCTCTATCCGTTCAAATCCCCTTTGAGTGTTAAACAATCATTGTGGAATGCTTTCAGGTATGGTGGCCACCTATTTTTAAATGGAAAGGACCACTAGTGCGGTTGGAATCCTTGGGAATAGGTTTCTCTGTTTACACAGAGAAATACACTAAAAACACTAAAAAACCCGCAAAAAATCTTCCTATCGGACTTCAAAAATCATTGAATTCACCCTATAATCCTATCAGGTCGGCCTTTGGTCATTATCACAAGCCCACCGTTGATTTTTGTGATCTTTGATCCAACGGTTGATATTCATTTTGGGCAACTTATGCGTACAGAGATTACCCGGCCGAAAAGGTGGTTTTCTCTCTCCGACGCCAAGCCACATGTCGGCCTGTGTATGGGATCTAATCCTTTCGGGTTCGTTTTATCGCTCTGGGCGCATTTCCTTTGTATTTCATTTTTTTAACAAAAATGTGGAAATACATAGAAAAACCCTTTTTACTGGAACTCAAAATATATTAATTTGCATCCATAAAACCCACTGGGTCCGACTATCACAAGTCGCATATTATATCGGCCCCGCTCCTTTGTATCGTTGCGATGTGATATTGCGATGCGATATATCACAATCACATATCACTTAACCTTTGGGCCGCGGTTTAAGTCCTTCTGTGTGTGTATTAGCAATGCGATATTGCGAGTAGATTTGGACCTTTGATCTGCATGCTTGATCAATGGCCCTCTTTTAATCAAGCTGATTTCTATCACTATTTCCATAAGGCTACCTCTGATAAACTCCACTTGCCACCTCCGATTGTGATATGCCGATTAGGTCTGGACTGTTGATCGATCTGATCCGATGGCTCCTGTGCAATGTTTCTTTAGCCTCCTCTTAACTTTGTTTTTGCCATTTCTTCATGTTTTTCCCGTGCAATAGTGTTTTCTGCCATTTGTTAATGTTTTTCCCTTGCGATGGTGTTTTATTATATGAAGACTTAGAAGGTTTTAGGATCCATTTTGGATCATGCCTTCTCACTGAAAAGCTTTTGGACCACTAAAAGTTGGTTTTTAGGCATCGATCAAGTGAGGATACAGCTTTCTCACTTGTCCAATTTCTATCCATCGTGCACTGCTTGGTTTTGAACCTTTGAGTCCTATTCTCAAGTACTCAACATCCCCTCCAAGCATAGTTCTCACCTTCCTATCCAGAACTGTATCTTCCTGTAACTCACTGAGATATTCAGGAAACAGATCTTCAATAGAAGGCAACCGACTTTTATCTTCAAGATCTTCAATCAATTAAGGTTCATACAATCTCAAGTTTTATGCTTTAGCGACTGAATAGATCTGCATATAAGCTGGAAAATCAAGGCGAAAAGCATTTTCACCAATTTTATCAAGTATTTTGACAGGCCCATACCTTATTGGTTTTAGCTTCTTACCTTCACCTTGCATTCTATCTTTGCTGATGTATAGCCAGACTTGATCACCAACTTGGAAACTATGCTCAACTCGATGCTTGTCATGCCTTACCTTGTACTTGGCCTGACTTATTTCCAGTTGTTCCTACACTGCCTGGTGAATTTCTTGGATTTGTTCAATGAACTTGGTTGCTTTATGCACATCACTGTGTCCATCAACTGCTATGTCTTTACCAAAGACAAAATCTAAGGGAGACTTTGGTATAAAACCAAAACAAGTCTCAAAAGGAGTTCTCTGAGTAGAATAGTGCTTGGCACGGTTGTAAGCATGTTTCACATAACACAAATGCTCATCCCAAAGCTTGGGATGCTTGTTGCAATAGCCTCTAAACAATTGGATCATTGTCTTGTTGACCACCTCTCTTTAACCATCTATTTGTGGATGAAATGTTGTGCTCTTCTTTAACCTGGTGTCCATCAACTCCCATAGATTTGACCAAAACTTCCCAACAAATCGGGAATCTCGATCAGATACAATAGAAGTGGGTAACCCAAAATGAACCCATACATGCTGAAAGAACAACTTCATTGTTTGATCAACTGTAACCTGCTTGTTACAAGGTATCAAAATACACATTTTACTAAACCTATCCACAACAACATACAAATAATCATGACCTTTTCTAGATTTTGCCAATCCCCCAACAAATTCCATGGAAACACTTTCCCATGGACGAGAAGGGACTGGAAGTGGAGTGTACAAGCCTAATTTTCTATTATTGTGCTTGCTTGTAGCACACATATTACACCCTTTAATATATCTAGAAATTGTTTCATGCATTCTTGGCCAATAACAGAAGCTTTGTAACTGTGCAACTATCTTACTTACACCAAAATGACCTGATATGAGAGAAGTATGTGCTTCTCGGATTACGTTAACTCTTTCAGCTTGTGGAATGCATAACTTTCCCAAATGATATAAGAGTTGGTCCTTAACATAATAATCCAATTCTTCTACATGCATGCTATAACTTAAAGTTGCATATACATCTTAAAAATCTACATTTTGAGCATATTGTTCAATGTAACTTTCATGCAATATTGAGTTATGCTTAAGTATAGTAGATGCATTTATGATGGGTCTTGATAACATATTTGTAACCTTATTGTGTATTCCCTTCTTATATCTAATGACAAGATGAAATTGTTGTAGAAAACCCATCCACCTATAATGTCTTGATTGCTGCAATTTAGTTTGTGAGTGCAAATATTGAAGTGGTTGATGATCTGTATGTATGATTGTTTCTTTGCCCATTAGGTAATGTTTCCACTTTTTCACACTACGTACTAATGCATACAATTCTTTAACATATGTGGGATAATTAACTACTGCATAAGTAAATGTCTCAGAGTGGTAGCATATGGGTTTACCGTGTTGCATCAACACTTCTCCCATGGCATAGTCACTGGCATTTGTTTCAATCTCAAATAGTTGTTGAAGATCTGGCAGTGCTAGTACTGGTGCTATACTAATTTTTTTCTTTTAAGATGTTGAAGGCTTTCTGCTGTTTTCCTCCCCACTAAAACACCTTATTCAATCTTATTAAAGCATGTAAGGGATCTGCAATCAAGGAAAAGTTAGCAATAAACTTCCTCCAATATTGTGTTGCTCCTAAGAAACTCCTAATTTCTGTAGCAGATTTGGGCTTAGGCTAGTTCACAATGACTTCAACCTTAGAGGGATCTATCTTCAATTCATAACCCCCTACAATATGACCCAAATAATTTAAAGATGTTTCTCCAAATTCACATTTTGATAACTTCACATAGATATTTTCTATTTTCAAAACATCTCAAGTCTACTTTATATGCTTCAAATGTTCTTCCCATGTTTTACTGAAAACAAGAATATCATCTAAATATATAATTACAAAATCATCAATAAAAGGTTTGAGTACATCATTCATAACTCTCATGAAAGTGGCAGGAGCATTAGTTAAGCCAAAAGGCATAACCAACCATTCATATAGCCCTTGCTTTGTTTTAAAAGTAGTCTTCCCTGCATCTTATTCTGCAACTCTGACCTGATGATAGCCACTACGCAAGTCCAACTTGGAAAAGTAAATTGCTTCTTTCAGATGATCTAATAGATCATCAATGCGAGGAAGAGGATAACGATTCTTGATTGTTATTTTATTCAATGCTCTATAATCAATGCACATCCTCCACGAACCATCTTTATTTCCCACTAGTACGATTGGAGATCCACATGGTGATGTGCTTGGTCTTATGAACCCTTTATTGAGCAGCACCTATACCTGCTTCTTGATCTCTGCATTCTCTAAAGCAGATAACCTGTACATTCCAATGTTAGGTAATGGAGCATCTTGCTGCAAATGAATATCATGTACTATTTCCCTTTTGGGTGGCAGACCTTTAGGTTCTTGAAATAGGATATCATATTCTAAAACAATTTTAATTAATTCAGCTTTCTGTTTAGCATCACAACCTTCAAATACATTGGTTTTATCAGGGTTCTTTTCCTTTACAACCATTAGTAAAAATTTCTTGCATGAATTTACAATTATTTTCATATGCCCTGAGTTTATGAGAGAATAGTTATTTTTGAGTTTATGAGCTCTTACAATATATTCTATTCCATCTTTAGTGAGTTGATACTTATTTTCGGCCCTATAGAATATGGCTTTTCTATCATACAAGTAAGGACTTCCTAAAAGAATACCACATATATCCAAGGGAACTATATATAGCTCAACCTAATCTACAAATGTTGATTCAATAGCAAACCTAAGTTTACATTGTCTAGTCACTTGTAGCTTTGCTTTATCACATACCCAACCTAATGGATATGGCTTCTTGTGAGGTGTTGTTAGTAAGCCCAATTCTTTACAATTGTTTCAGAAATCAAGTTTACTTGTGATCCACTATCAAATAAAGTATCAATCTTTTGGTGCTTGGAAATAACTCTGATATGAAAAAGCTCATGCCTTTTCCTCTCATTATCTTCATTATCAATAGAATGTGTAGAATTACTTGTAGATGCTTCAAAATTTTTACCTTTTATACCTGTGGTTGTGCCTGTTGTTTCATCACCTGAGTCTGACCCAAAGTCTTTTTGAATAGCGGCAACAATCTTCTTCTTCTTACCACCAAACTTCTTAGGTTTCAGCTCCGGATGCAAAGACCAGCAATGTTCATCATCATGTCCATCCTTCTTGTAGTAAGTGCATGAATGTTTGTCTTTCTGTACAACGTTTGTCTTCCTCTCCTTCCATTTCAGCTTCTTCTTTTCCTTGTTCTTGCTTGCAGAGGGTTTCGATGATCCCCCAATCTCTGGGTTCACATTCTTGCCTCTAGCTTCTAGATGTGTAGCCTGAATTGATACATCATCTAGGCTAGTGGGATTAAACATGAGAATGGTGTGCTTCAAATAGCTATGCAGACCACCTACATACTTCAACAAAGTTTCAAGTGAGTCTAGAGATATGCCTAGAGTTAAAGCTATTTTTCTAAATTCCTGGGTATAAATCTGTACACTTTTGCCCTTTAATTGGTGTAGAGTTTGCCAACTCAACATTGCTTGCTGCATATAAGCTAGAGGATAGAACGGTTTATTAATGGTAGAAACAAATTCATTCCAGGTAGAGAGAATTTTACCAAGTCTCTTTAGATTAGCTTGTGTCTTGCCTTCCCACCACACTAGTGCAGTTCCTCCAAGGCGAAGGCTAGCCAACTGAGTTTTTCTCCTTTCTGAATCAATGTTCTACACCATGCAACATACATCAATTTTTCTAATCTAGTTATCTAGATTTTCTGCATTTAATTCTCCATCATAAATTGGAAAATCAAACTTTACATCTAATTTAATCAAAGAAGTTTTCTTCTTTTTCTTTTCAGGGCTAGATGGAGGTGATGGTGGAGGAGATGATGGAGAAGGCTCTCCCCCTTTCCCTTTGCCTTCTGGATGGGCAACTAGAAGAGGTTCCTCTACTCCTTTGCCTTGTTTGGGTGTTGAAGTGCTTTCACCTCGACCCTTCTTAAATTCTCAATACATCTCTTCCACCATGGCTCGCATGGCCATAAAACTATCCACGAACTAAGATTCTGATTCTAATGGAATTTCTTTTGCCATTCTCCTTCGAGGATAGACTCTTCCAATCTCTATATTAGCCTCAACAAGTTTTCCTTCTTCTAGTTTGAGCTTTGACCAAGTTAGCATTCAAATCCACCATAAGCTTGTCTAACCTTAGCAAAACAAAAAAACCAAAAGCTTTGATACCACTTGATCTGAAAATGAGATCTTAGACTAATATTAAGGTATTAAAGACTCATGTACAGGATTTGCCTATATTACTTAGTGCAACGGATCGAAAAGATTGCGAATAATATAGACAATGAAGCAGTTAGAAAAACATAACAGATACAGTGCGCATAACACAACAAATAATCAAGGAGTTCACCCAAAACTCTTCGGCTACATCTCCTGGTCCAACTTTCAGTGGTGACCTCTCTATTATGTCTTCAAGAGTGGATTTTTTACAAATGTGAGCTCAAATTGGGTCTCAACACAACAAGAATAAAGCAACAGGGATTTACTTGGATCCACCAAGTCTTTTTGAGTACACAGACTCTCCCTCTCACTCTCTGTCTCTGTTTTCTCTCTATCTCAGCACTACCTACTCCTGTTTCTATCATTCAGTGGCTTTTGACCCAATCAGCACTTGTCTCTTCATTTTCCCTTTCAGACTTTCTGGCTCCCAGCCTTTGTCCGCTCAAATACCCTCTGAGCATTAAACAATCATTGTTAAATGTCTTCAGGGATGGTGGCCACCTATTTTGTAATGGAAGGGACCATCGGTGTGTTGAAATCCCAAAAATATCGTTTCTCTATTTACACAAAGAAATACACAGAAAACGATGAAAAACCACATAAACGCCTCTTATCGGACTTCAAATAATATTAAGTCCACCTTATAATCCTATCAGGTCCACCTTTGCGTCGATATCGCATGCCCACTGTTGATCTGTGTTATCTTTGATCCAGCAGTTGATATTCATTTCAGGCGGCTTATGTGTACGGAGGTTACTCGCCTGAAAAGGCGGTTTTCTCAAGCCATGTGTTGGTCAGTGGATGGGATCGAGTAGAGCCCATCCAATACCACTTACCGCCTGAGTCCCACCCAAAATCCCACTCATTACAGAACTCAAATAAGATAAAATTGCATGTATAATCCTTTCGTGTCCGTTTTATCACTCTGGGCGCATTTCCTTTGTATTTTGTTTATTTAACGAAAATGTGAAAATACATAGAGAACCCTTTTTACCGAAACTAAAAATATATATATTTGCATTCATAAAACCCGTCGGGTCCAATTCTTTGTATCACTGTGATGCAATTATCGCAATCGCATATCGCATGGTCTTCGAGCCCCCAGTTTTCTTCCCTTGTGTTTTAACGATGTGATATTGCGATGTAAACTGGGTTGTTGATCTACGCGCTTGATCAATGATCCTCCTTAAATCAAGTTGATCGCTATTGCGATTTCCATAGGGTCGTGCCCGATTAACCCCACCTGCTACCGTTGATTGCGATGTGCCAATCAGATCTGGACTGTTGATCGGCCAAATTTGACGGCTCCTGTGCATTGTTGTTTTGGCCTCCAATAGGCTCTGTTTTCAATATTTCTTCGTGTTTTTCTTGCGTGATAGTGTAATCCACCATTCTTGAAGGTTTATCCTTTGCGATAGTTTTTAAGTATTGAAGACTTAGAGGGTTTTTAGGATCCATTTTGGATCAGTTAGGAAAAAATGGAGGAGGTACGAACAAACAAGGAGGGTCCTCTGCTACTGGTGGATGTTCAAGATCCTAGTCATACTCTTCGTGAATGACAGGACATGTTGTTGTGCAACACCAACTCCATCGATGGCTTAATCCTTGTTCATAATAAGTGTAGAGTTCTGTAATATTCCTAATTAGCCATGGCTAATTGGAATATTCGATTTTGTCCAATTTTTGCCTTCTATATTTATTTGTAAAGTGAGAATAGTGGACATAACTCACTTTAAGAATAAAAAGTCACTTCCTAGTAGCACAATGTTATGACTTAAAGAGGAGCCAAGGGGGGGCCAAAGGGTGACGCAAAAATGGGGCCCACGCAGACACATGGAGGGACTGCGCAGGAGGGAAGAAACACATGGCAAGAGGGGAATCACGCAGGAGGAGGTGAGCCTAGGGATTGTGAGAGGAAGAGGCTATAAAAAAGAGAGGAGACCCATCATTTTGGATCATTCACTTATGTGCATTTTGAGCTAATCGTTTCGACTTCTGAGCACGCTGGCTCTTTAGCTAGTCTGCAGCACTATTTAGTGCATTGAGTGTCTCCATTCGGAGATCTCACTCTTCGCCCCAGGGGACTTCGAGTGCCCACTCGAGCAAGGTATTCCTTTTGGCATTTCAGTAGTAGTTTTATCAACATTCTAGTAGGAGTATTAGCAGTGTTTTGGAGGACTGCGCAGCACTGGGAGAGGGACACAGTTCTTTCTGGCAATAGTGTTGGATTGGGGTTTTTGTAGGAGGATTTATGTTGGGTGATTGAGTAAGGGACCAGCCCTTACATCTTGGAGGATTTTTGTAGAGTTTCAGGCAGAGTTCTGGTGGGGTTTCTTCAATGGTAGCATAGAGCATTGAGGGACTACGCAAATCCCTAAGGGGGTGATTTTCGGGGGCCGACTATTCCAGGAAATCTTTCTGGGTTTCTGGAGTAAAGCCCAATTCCAGAGTTTTAGCATTTTCTGAGGAGGGGAGCAGCCCCAAATCATTATTTGTTTCCTAGCAGTAGCAGCAACCATGCAGAGAGGCCATTCCTTATTATTCTGAGAGTATTTCTTCACTTTCCTTGTGCAAGTCGAGGTGCCATCTGTTTGATCACCTCTTGTACTCATTTTATTGCTCAGTATAATAAAATGGCTTAGCATTTCTCACTCCATTTCTTGAGTATCTGCTTATATTTCTTGTTTACATTATTATATGTTGTACCACTATTATTTTGTCATTTTTGGGTTGTTATATCATTTTCACGTATTTGGTTGGAGTTTTTTTTGGGGTTTAAGGAATATTCTGGGATAGGGATATTACAGTGGTGTCAGAGCATAGATCTGGCTCAGCCTGTGGAGCTAGAAATCTATGACACCAGGGGAAAAACCCTATATTTGTTACAGAGGTAGGAGATATAGAGACACTGGACGTAGGTTGGAGAATACCTATGGAGAGGGAGACTGTGTTCTGATGGTGGATGCAGAACAGGAGGAGTCGATGGTTGACGCAGAACAAAAAGAGTCGGTGGTGGACATAGAGCAAATGGCAGACGAGGACAGAAGGAGATTTGCGGATATGCTCCTCAAATTAGTGCAGGATCTATCGAGGCAGATTGAGGTGATGAGGCAGAGATTCATGGTAGTAGAGGCCAAACAGCGTGAGAGCCCACGAATTGTTTAGATCGGTGAGGGATCAGGTGCATCCCATCATTTGCCAGAGTAGTGTGATACTGCATAGCAGGTGGCCTCGCATGCCCCTACACTCTCCACCATGCCCACGTTCTTAGGAGCAGAGACGGGGGTCGAAGCCCAGCAGGAGGCAGATCCTGGCCATATGGGCGATTATTTTGCAAAGTACCAGGCATATGGGCAGGAGTTCAGGGATGCTCTTTCATTAAGAGACTTTGTTCAGCTCTAGCGGGATAGTAGGCCCCACGATCATCATAGAGGAAACTGGAATTACCATGATGGTGACACCCACCGTGCAGCGAGTAGATTCCAGTTGCCTACATTTGATGGTTCATCAAATAGTTTGAGAAAGTCTTGGGTGGAGAAGTAGGACATTTATTTCCAGCTTAACTAGATGTCGGAGGCAGAGGCCATCAAGGTGGCAACACTGCATTTGGATGGTTAGGCCCAGGATTGATGGTTTCACGAGATGGTTACACTCGGGCACTCTACAGTTACGACATTTGCAGAGTTTACCAGGAGATTGATGGAGCTATTTGATCGGAGGGATCCAGAGCAGCATTTTGTTGAGCTGACGTGGCTCAAACAGACAGGGAGCCCAGAGACCTACATTGCATATTTCTTGAGGGTCTCAGTGATGGTGCCAGACATATCCACGACACGGAGGGTCTATATGTATGTTGAGGGGTTAGCAGAGAAACTTTGGGGTCTAGTCCAATCCACTAGACCAGTTATGCTCCAGGACGCTATCAGCAGGACCCGAGACTTATAGGAGGTCTTACCCAAGGCCCGAACACCTTACCCCCAAAGACAACCTTTTTAGTCTAAGGGGAAGGATGTGAGGATTCCACCTCCAAAGGGGAATCTAGGATGAGTATAGATGGAGGACGATGTCAAGAGGGAGCTGAAGAAGAAGCGGTTGTGCTTCACATGCCAGGAGCTGTGGGCACCAGGACATAGATGTGCTACTGGCAAAGCACATTTTATTGAGGTCTTCTCCGCGAGTAGTGGAGAAGAGGATGACGAGGAGGATGTGGAGGCAGGAGATAGTGATGCCATACAGGGACCTTTGCCACCTCTACCGCTAGCAACAGGTGGTGCATCTTTTGCACCCAGCATAGGGGCCCTTGCAGCATTGCGAGGAGTTCTCAAGTATCTGATGCTATGTGTACGAGGGACAATACGTGGCCAACTCCTATCGGTTTTGGTTGACAGTGGGGCGACCCACAACTTCATTGATGCACAGATGGTTGAGCGGAGAGGTATTCAGATAGAGAGTTTCGATGGGTTTTCAGTTTTGGTCCCAGGAGATCAGACCATGACGTGTGTTCATTGTGTTCCAGAGCTTTCAGTGACAATGGGAACCTACACATTGACTAACCACTTTTTCATGGTCGATATCCCATACAACAACATGATACTAGGTGTTAAGTGGCTTATTACTCTAGGGAAGGTCACGACGGATTGGAAGACCCTAGAGGTGGAGTGGAATGATGAGAAGATAGAGAGGCATGAGAAGATACATGGACAGCACACATATCTGCCTCAGACTGTGTTGGCTCATAGGATGGAGGTAGTCTTCCTGAAGGGAGCCATAGAGTGGGTAGTGGAGTTGCGTGCATCAGAGGCGGGGACTACAGGGTAGATGGTACATCCAGAGATACAGTCCATCCTTGATCGGTATGCCACAGTGTTTGGGGAGATTCCACCAGGACAGCCATCGGATCGGGGGTTTGAGCACACCATCAAGCTTGAGCAGGGCATATAGGCAGTGATCACTACCCCCTATAGGCACCCCAATGCCTATCGGGATGAGATTAAGCGGGCTATCCAAGAGTTGCTGGCTCTTGGGCACATTCGACTAAGCACGAGTCCTTTTGCTTCTTCTGTGGTGTTAGTGAAGAAGAAGGATGGCACATTGAGAATGTGCATTGACTACAGGGCCCTAAATAAGAAGACCCTGAAGAACAGGTACACCATACCCAGGATCGATGAGTTGATGGACAAGTTGAGGGGAGCATGATTCTTCTCAAAGATTGATTTGAGATCTGGGTACCATCAGATTCACATGAGGGAGCAGGACATTCCCAAGACCGCCTTCAAGTGTCACTATGGACACTTTGAGTTCTTGGTGATGCCTTTTGGGCTAACCAACATCCCCGCTACATTTCAGTCCTGCATGAATCACATCTTTCGTAGTCACTCGAGGAAGTTTGTGTTGGTATTCTTTGATGATATTCTCATTTACAACAGGACTTGGGAGGAGCTTCTCCAGCACATTGAGATGGTATTGCGTATCTTACAGGAGCAGTAGTTCTATGCCAAACTCTCCAAGTGCGAGTTTGGGTTGACGGAGATGTTGTATATGGGACACATCATAGGGGTGGACGGAGTGAGAGTCCACGACGAGAAGATCAGGGCCATCAGAGAATGGCCAGAGCCGAGAAATGTGACGGAAATTCAAGGATTCATTGGCATTTATACTTATTACTAGAAGTTTGTCAAAGGTTTCTCGCAGCTTGCTGCACCCCTGACAGATTTGACGAGGAAGGGGGCATTCAATTGGTTAGGTGCAGCGAGCCTTTGAGGGCTCAAGGAGGTTATGAGAAACTACCCAGTGCTTGCGTTGCCAAATTTTATGCAGCCATTTGTTTTGGAGTGTGATGCGTCAGGAGAGGGGATCGGCGCAGTGTTGATGTAGGGAGGTCACCCTATAGGCTTTGAGAGTCGAAAGCTCCTTCCACACGAGAGGTTTTATTCTATATACGACAAGGAGATGCTGGCCATCATGCATGCATTGGCTAAGTACCAGCAGTATTTGGTGGGTAACAGGTTTAGGGTGAGGACTGATCACAATAGTCTCAAGTTCTTTTTGGAGTAGAAGCAGCTACAGGAGAGGTAGTAGAAGTGGATCAGCAAGATCCAAGCATATGACTTTGACATTGAGTATGTCAAGGGTAAGAACAACATGGTAGCAGATGCCCTTTCACGTAGACCAGCCACGTTGTCTCTTATGAGCTTGGATATAGATTGGAGGGCTTGAATCTTAGTAGAGTACTCCAAGGACAGGGTTGCATGTGAGGTTTTGGATGGGTAGGTGATACATGACAAGTACAGGGTGGTCGATGAGATCATCTATTACAGGGACCGGATCTTCTTGATTGAGGGGTCTCAGCTCAAGAAGAAGATACTCCAGGCATCACATGATTCACCATTGGCAGGATATCGTGGATTTACCAAAACCTACAGGGCCATTAGGGAGAGGTTCTCATGGAAGGGCCTCAAGGAGGACTTACTCTAGCACATCTGGGAGTGCGATGTTTGCCAGAGGAACAAGGGAGAGACAAGCCATCCTGCGGGATTATTGTAGCCTCTTCCCATTCCGGAGGGAAAATGGGAGATTATTTCGATGGACTTCATCATAGGGTTGCCCATGGTATAGGGCAAGGATAGCATCTTTGTTGTCGTTGACTGACTAACGAAGTATGCACACTTTTTTGCCATATCCGCACACTATACAGCAGCACAGGTGGCCAAGCTGTTCTTTATAGAGATCTTCAGGCTACATGGTATTCCCAAGACTGTCGTCAATGATAGGGACAACCGCTTCATGGGCGGATTTTGGTAGGAGCTTTTCCAGTTGGTGGGGATGGAGTTGACATCGAGTACCAGTTTCCACCCACAGACAGATGGGCAAATAGAGATAGTTAACAAGTGGCTAGAGGGCTACTTGCGTAACTATGTCGCTGGGCAGCAATGAGCATGGTTGAGGTGGTTGCATCTAAGGGAGTACTGCTACAATGCTTCACATCACATGTCCATTGGTATGTCACCATTCTATGCCTTATATGGGTATCATCCTTTATCTTTTGCTGACGTGATGTTTGGTGATAACAAGGCTTCCAAAGCCAAGATTTGGATCCAAGAGAGTCAGGATATTCTCCGAGCTCTCAAGGATAACATGGCTACATCACAGAACCAGTAGAAGTTGTATGTCGACAGGGGTTGGGTGGAGAGACAGTTCGAGGTAGGGGACATGGTCTACCTACGATTATAGCCATACTGACAGTCGTCACTAAAGCAGAAGGGGGCTGAGAAGCTCAAGCCCTACTTTTATGGGTCGTACAGGGTGATACGCAAGGTTGGGCAGGTTGCATATGAGTTGGAGCTACCCCAAGGCAGCAAGATTGATAAATTTTTTCATGTATCATGCCTGAAAAAGGCATTGGGGCAGCAGGTGACAGTGATAGATGAGCTACCACCCATAGATGACGAGGGGCATTTGGTATTGCAGTCGGAGGCTATCATTGATACCAGGGAGAGGCAGCTGCGGAGCAGGACAGTCCGAGAATTCTTGGTGAGGTGGAAGAATTTACCGGATGAGGATGCCACTTGGGAGAGTGAGAAAATTTTGCAGCATCCATCAGTTCAGTTGCTTGAGAACAAGCAACAATTTTCCGGGGGAGACTGTAATATTCCTAATTAGCCATGGCTAATTGGAATATTCGATTTTGTCCAATTTTTGCCTTCTATAATTATTTGTAAATAAAAAGTGAGGATGGGGGACATAAATCACTTTAAGAATAAAAAGTCACTTCCTAGTAGCACAACGTTGTGACTCAAAGATGAGCCAAGGGGGCCAAAGGGGGATGCAGAAATGGGGCCCACGCATACACATGGAGGGACTGCGTAGGAGGGAAGAAACACGTGGCAAGAGGGGAATCATGCAGGGGGAGGTGAGCCTAGGGATTGTGAGAGGCAGAGGCTATAAAAAAGAGAAGAGCCCCCTCATTTTGGATCATTCAGTTATGTGCATTTTGAGCTAGTCATTTCGACTTCTGAGCACACTAGCTATTTAGCTAGTCTGCAACACTATTTAGTGCATTGAGTGTCTTCGTTCGGAGATCTCACCCTTAGCCCCAGGGGAATTCGAGTTCCTGCTCGGGCAAGGTATTCCTTTTGGCATTTCAGCAGTAGTTTTATCAGCATTCTGGCAGTAGTATTAGTAGCGTTTTGGAGGATTGCACAGCACTGGGAGAGGGACACAGTTATGTCTAGCAGTAGTGTTGGATTGGGGTTTTTGCAGGAGATTTATGCTGGGTGATTGAGTAGGGGACCAACCCTTGCATCTTGGAGGATTTTGGTAGAGTTTCAGGAAAATTTCTGGTGGGATTTCTTCAGTGGCAGTGTAGAGCATTGAGGGACTACACAGATCCCCAAGGGGGTGATTTTCAGGGGTTAGCTATTCTAGGAAAGATTTTTGGGTTTTTCTGGGTTTCTACAGTAGAGCCTGATTCTAGAGTTTTAGCATTTTCTGAGGAAGGGAGAAGCCCCAAATCATTATTTGCTTTCTAACGACAGCAGCAGCATGAAAGTTCTCCAACAACATCCACACAGAGAGGTCATTCCTTGTTATTTTGAGAGTATTTCTTCACTTGCCTTGTGCAAGTCGAGGTGCCATCTGTCTGATCACCTCTTGTACTCATTTTATTGCTTAGTATAATAAAATGGCTTAGCATTTCTCACTACATTTCTTAAGTATCTGCTTATATTTATTTTTTACATTATTATATGTTGTACCACTGTTATTTTTCCATTTTTGGGTTATTATATCATTTGCATGTATTTGGTTGGAGTTTTTGCTGGGGTTTGAGGAATATTCTGGGTTAGGGATATTACAAGTTCAGAATGGAAGAACAGAAGACAGTGTCATCCAAAGGATCATCCCAGTTTGAAGATGGAAGTTGAGTCACAAAATACATGTGATGACGTATGGGACTCACAACCAAGTTTGTGGAAAAATTGGAAGGAGCAATGTCAGGAGGATGCGGCAGTTCAACAAATGTGTGTGCATGTTGTCCCACATCATTCTGCGATGGTGGAGTTGTTTGATGAGGGCATGGTAGACAGACACCTGTGACAACAACCATGTCTGTCCGTGATTGTGTAGCTCCACCACCAAAGAATGTTGAGCGGGGTTTAAGCTTGAACTTCTTCTTGGGATTGACAGATTTGATAAGAAAATATTTGTATCTATCAATGAGATACTAGAATGTCATCTGGATTTTCGAAGCTTGAAACTGCAAAACATGGAAGCGCTGCCAAAAATCATTAGGCAAACCTTGAGGGGCCTTCCTTTGCTATAACAGGTTTTTGTCAAGAGGTTCTGGATCAAAATTATGGAAAGTAGATTCAATGAGATCACAGAACTGCTCAAGTGAGTGCACGCTGTCGAGTGGCAAACTGCACCGCCACTATAGTGGGGATTCACGAAGTGTATATGCAAGCAAAATACTGACCTCTTCTGCATAGAACTCGTCTACATTCTCAAGGAATGCATAGAAGTCTTCTAAGTACTCAGGCCAGGCCATTTTTCCTTCACCATCATATGTGAATTCGGACAAGAGATCAAAAAACTCCCTCATGATGTTGAGAGGTTCAACATGCGAAAAACTGAGGGGTGAGTGTTACAGAATTCATGATAGATGTGAAAAGGTTGAAAATAGGAAGAGAGGACACAACTTGTCATCTAGCCCTCCTTCTAGCACTAGAAATGTTGACAGTGTTGGACCCGCCAACATGTCAGGGGATCTCCCTAAAGAAGTCCCAACTAGACCTTAAACCGTTTGGTATAGGAATCCCAGTAGTGTGTCGTATGGTATCACCTTGACTGCGGTTTTGCACAAAGGCAAGTAAGATGTCCCTGTTGGTAAAAGGGCATGACATATGCAGCAATTCAAGGAAGGTGCATAAGTGGTTCTAACACATGGAGCGTGGGGTGAGTGCGCCCCTTGGAAACCTATGAAAGCGCGGAGATAAGAAGGGAACACATGAGCTAAGATGCATCACAAACTGGAAGGCAAGTGAGCTAGCAATCCAAAAAGATGGTTAAACCAACAACACATTTCAGTAAGATTCATACATACATATTCAGAAAATAGCTACATATATCATTTAGAGTAAGCAATATAGTTGAAATACAATACGACATATGCATGAAACGTGTTGGCTCTATTATATTAAGAAGTATAAGTTCCAATCATACAATAAAACCATGACCAACAACTAGTTCCTATAGAAGAACGTTACAGTCACTGCCACCTACTCCTCCAAAGAGATATACTAGCTCTACACAGTGGAGAAGTCAAGGCTCGTTACAATATTTTACAAGCTCTCTCTAAGATACTCCTATCATAAGCTTGGCCGACCAAAAGCCTTTACAATGAGTTATGAGGTTCTATTTATAGCAAAGGGTAGGGTTACCCTTGACATTCCCCTTTGTGACTCTTCATCTACCCTCGTGACTCTTCACCTACTACATGACTATTACGTTCAACTATCCACACTTTGAAT
Organism: Pinus taeda; assembly: GCA_000404065.3. NCBI lineage: Eukaryota > Viridiplantae > Streptophyta > Pinopsida > Pinales > Pinaceae > Pinus > Pinus taeda. The sequence goes on along the minus strand of APFE031271492.1, from coordinate 24,804 downwards.
TTCACTTTACATGTCGTTACATCACAATGCACATGTTCCCATGTGGGAGGGCATAGGCTTCAGTAAACCATGCAAGAAATCACTAAGATTTATACATATGTAGGATGACCAACTCTTCGACATCCTCATAGTGGTCAACGATGGTAGACTAATGCCAAGCTTGGTTGTCTGTGGTGGTGTCTGCGCGCTCAATGGTGACATCCTACTCAAAGAAAACTCTTCCCTCTGTTGCATCTGGGTGCACTGATACAACTCCTCTTTCCAACTCATCTAATAGCATGCGCATGGTCATCTTGGGTGCGACCGAACCGAAAACACACCGATGCATAGTGTCTGTGATGATCTTCAAGTGTGTATTGGTGGTCATGCACATAAACTGTCAAATTGCATGTTCAGTCCCAGTTGGACTTAGTTCTTGTCTTTGTCTCGGTGAGTGTACCAAATGGGTGGGATCGCATGCGTGCGCATAATGACATGCATGATGTGGAATTCCCTTGCATGTGATTTCCAACACTACTCACCATATCTACTTCGTGGCAGCTGTTAGAATGGATATATAACTTATATGGGCGCAGTTTCATTCGTCTGTACATGTTGCATCGCCTATTGTACCTGTTCTTTCTGCAACTTGTTCTCTCATCTATACAACTCATGTTCTTCCTTGAGTTGATGCTTCATCACCTGCAACTCTTTCTCTATTACTTTATCTGCCCTCGCATGATCGTCTTGTCGCCCCGTCACCTCATAGCCTCAATCTCCAAAGCTGCTTTCATCACGAGTGGATCTACTTTGAACATGCAACTTTGCTTTGCCTCTATGGTGTTGACAACCTTCCTCTTGCATTCGTCACATGTAGATGTGTTGCGTTCTACTCCTATTGATGGTGTTTCTCATTGTGATGTCGTTTCCATTCATCTCGATATCCTTGTCTATGAACAAATTAATGTCTTCGTGGATAGGCAAGTTCATAGACACTTGATCGGCTGCATCCCCAATTGCGCTCTCGATGGTGTCGTTTGACTCTGCTCCCCTGAAGGCCACTGTACTTATGCTGATGGGAGGCGGATGACACCTATGATACATAGAGACATAGAAACACTCATGGAAAGAAATATATCATTTGAAAATCAAAACAAACTAGAGGACTGACATGCAACATACCTGTGTGACTGTCTGTGAATACTTCGCAATTTTCACCAGGAGGTCATGAGACTGACTACCGAGACTGTGGGAGACATAGTCTAGGCTGCTGGGAGACTGACTAACTACTAGAACTGTGCAATGGACTATCCAGCCTGGCCCACTAAAGATTGAAACTGTGCAATGCACAATTTCAGTTAGTAGTGACTTGTAACCAACAAACTGCATTGCATAGTTTCTGGGGCCAGCAGGACACTGTCGCCAAGAATTGTGTAATGAATTCCTGGAGGTCAGTGCTGGACTAGACTTGTGCAATTTATGGAGGGAAGGCAAAGCCTTCCCTTCCACAAATGCGTAGTGCTAGCTGGGCAAGGCAAGGTCCAGGCCAAGGCAACCTAGATCCTCCAACGGGCAACTGAAAACATGAGAAGTTTGAATGCATGGTGAGGCTGAGTGCAAACAAGAGTGAATGATCGTTCATGTAAACAGAGAGTGCATAATTTAGAAAATAGGACAAAATGCATGCGAGTGAAGCAGGTCGTTGCGACGACAATCGTCGATACAAAAATAGTGGCATGCATGTGATAGCAGCGAGATGCAAACGAAAACTAAAATAACACTTGTACAAGATAACATGCACGTAAATGACAACAAGTGTTCAAAGAAATCAAGCATACAATAATCACACAAGCTGAAACACAAAAAGCGACAGAAACACAGCGCAAGACATGTGAAGCGGGCTTACCCTAAAACAATAGGGATGAATGTGTCGACGACTCCTAGATGTGATGTGGGATGTAAGAGCTATAAGATCGATGTGAGGAATGAGCTTTGGAGTGTCCGAGAAATGAGTTTTGATAAAATCGAGGTTGTGACGTGCATGCCACAAATCTAGGAAAAGTGACACTTGGCGGCAAGTTTCTGAAATGATCCTTGCATGTAACCTCCAGCTGCTAAAAATATATCCCTAAATCAAGGGATTCCTTTGCATGCTACCTTGGGAAAATCACTCTATGTATGAAAAATTAGTTTTTGTCGGTCCCAGAGGGAACCGGTTAACCTAAAGGCACGTGCATTGGTGTGCGAGCTTGGGATGAAAATATACACAATTTTTGGGCTGAGCAGAGATGGTTTTCCCAGAGGGATTGCACAATTTCTGTGAGGAATGAGTGATTTTCTCCCATGATTGTACAATTTCTAGGCTAAGCAGTTGTCCTCGGTCAGACTGCGCAATTTTCTCAAGGAAGCTTGTCTAACTATATTACGCAATTTTTGAGCCCAACAGGCTTCCTGGTTGGATTTATACAATTTTTTCTAGTAGTTGGGTTGGTTGTCCCAGAGGGATTGCACAATTTCTGGGATGAGCAACTGTCTTGCGATGAATTGCACAATTTTTGAGAGGAAGACTATTAGGAAGAATTGCGCAATTCTAGAGCCCAACTGGGTTTGCACAATTTCTAGAGGGAAGGCTAGTTCCCCTCCAAAATTGCGCAATTCCCAGAGGGAGTTGTTCAAACAACAACTGACACTAAGTCCGGAAAGCATCCTGTGAAGGGGGTGGAGCAAACTTGCATGCACAAGCTAACAAGACTTTATGAACCAGCTGAAGTTGATGTGCTTGGCAGTGCAAGACATGCTACTGAGGATGATTAGTAGGGAGGCTCCAAAACAAAGCTAAGGAAAAATTTTAGAGGGTAGTTGTAGCTGCTACAATAGGTTCCCACATCGAAATCATCTATTTCTCCAGATCTCCAAAAACTATTGGACAATCATTCCAAGGTATTTGAGACTCCCAAAGGCCTCCCACCTATTCGTGACCATGGTCATGCTATTCATTTGATTCCAGGAAGTGTTCCTCCAAACACCAGGCCTTATAGATATCCCTATTCCTAAAAGAGTGAAATTGACGTATGGTTGCAGAAATGCTAGAGGCTGGTATAATTCAACCTAGTCAGAGTTCTTTCTGCTCTAGTAGTATTGGTGCACAAGAAGGATGGATCATGGCGCATGTGTCCGAATTATAGGGAGCTCAACAAGCTCACTATTAAAGATAAATTTTCCATTCCTGTCATTGATGAATTATTGGATGAATTGCATGGATCGATTTACTTCACCAAGTTGGATCTTCATTCAGGATATCATCAAATCAGAATGAAAACTGAAGACATTCTGAATTTTTTTTTTAGAACTCATGAGGGTCATTATGAATTTTTGGTCATGCCTTTTTGCCTTACCAATGCACCTTGTACATTTCAAGGTTTGATGAATTCCATTTTCAAACCCTTCCTCAGAAAATTTGTGTTAGTATTTTTTGATTATATACCAGTCTACAACAAGTCTTGGAAGGATCATGTTCAACCTGTTGATAGGGTGCTCAAACTATTGGAGGAGAAACAATTATATGTAAAAAGCTCCAAATTTTTCTTTGGAGTACAAGAGGTGGAATATCTGGGTCATAATGTATCTCATGAAGGTGTTAAGGTAGACCCTAGCAAAATTAAATCCATTAAGAAATTGAAAATCCCCACATCCATAAAGAATATGTGAGGATTTCTCAGGTTGACAAGGTATTATCGCAAGTTTGTTGAGAATTATGGGAGAATCGAAGCACCTCTAACAACATTATTGAATAAAGATGCATTTTCATAGACTCCAGAAGCAACGAAGGCCTTTGAACATCTTAAAGAGGCAATGTGCCAAGCACTGGTCTTAGCTACACTGGACTTCACAAAAACCTTTATTGTGGAATGTGATGCCTCAGGAAATGGAATTGGTGTTGTTTTAATGCAAGAAGAAATACATATTTCTTGTGAAAGTCATCCAATCATAGGAAAGTATTTACAAAAAGCTATTTATGAGAAGGAAATGTTGGCAATACTACTTGCACTTAGGAAATGGCAATCCTACCTAATGGGAAGACACTTCAAGGTAAACACGAATCATGATATTCTTAAATACTTCTTAGAACAAATATTATCTTCAGAAGAGCAGGAAAAATGGGTCACAAAGATGTTGGGTTATGACTTTGAAATCATCTACAAAAAACGGAAGCAAAATGTTGTTGCAGATGCACTCTCAAGAAAGGATGAGGATGTGGAAGCATTGCTTTGCACCATTTCTATTATCCAACCAGATTGGATAAATGAAGCGAGCGATGAATGGAGGAATGACAAAGAAGTGGGGCACTCATTAGAAATTTACAACAAGATCCTAGTACATCTGATACATTTAGCTAGAAAAATTATTCGTTATGGTACAAAGATTGCTTATACCTCTGTAAGAATTCCCAACTGAAACAAAATATTATTATGGAATTGCACACCTCTCCCTTAGGAGGGCACTCAGGATTTTTAAAAACTTACCACAAGGTTAAGAAGGATTTTTTTTGGGATGGCCTTAAATCTGATATTCAAAATTTTGTGGCAGAATGTTTTGGTTTGCCAACAAAATAAATTTGAAACAATTAAGATGTAGGGTCTATTACAACCTTTATCCATTCCAAGTCAACGTTGTGAGGAGGTTTCAATGGATTTTATCACAAGTTTACCCAAATCCGAAGGAAAGAGTGTCATCATGGTGGTCGTTGACAGACTTACCAAATATGCATACTTTTGTGCATTATCTCATCCATTTAAAGCCAGTACAGTTTCTACTAAATTTATGGAAACAATTCAAAAGCTACATGGAAACCCAAAGATTATTGTAAGAGATAGAGATCCCATTTTCACTGGAAATTGTTGGACATAATTATTTTCTTGTCTAGGTACTCAGTTAGCTCATAACTCATCTTCTCATCCTCAATATGATGGGAAATATGAGATGGTAAAAAAATGTTTGAAATGATATCTTTGTTGCTTTGTATCTGATAAATAGACACAATGGGTCAAATGGTTGCCTCTGGTTGAATGTTGGTATAACACTTCTTTCCATACTGCAACAAAAATGACCCCATTTATGGCACTTTATGGATATCATCCACCATCCATCACATCATATTTAAGAGGAAATTCTAAGGTTCAAGCAATGGAATATCACATCGAGCATCAAAAACAAGTTCTCCAACTCTTAAAGGATAACCTCACTTTTGCGCAAAATAGAATGAAACAATAGGTAGATCAACATCGTAGCGAAAGAATTTTTTATGTAGGTGACTAGGTATTTCTATGGCTACAACCATATAAACAAATGTCCCTCAAGCAAGCTAAGAAGGATAATAAATAATCACCAAAGTATTATGGTCCATACAAGGTGTTGCAAAAGATTGGTACTATGGCATACAAATTGGAGCTTTCTGTAGCTTCCCGAGTGCACCCAGTTTCCCATGATTCATGCTTGAAGAAGGTTATAGGTGACAAGCTCCCAGTTCAAATAATATTTCCAGAACTTGACGAGGAAGGAAAAATCATATTGGAACCTGAAGCAGTCACAAAAATAAGAACTTGACAGAAATGAAATTGATCAATTTCAAAGTATCTCATCAAGTGGAAGAACTTACCTATTGAAGATTCCACATGGGAGGATGAGAATTTTATACAAAATCATCCAAAACTACTCAAGCATTGAGGACAACAATATTTTGAGGGAGAGGGGCATGTTAGGTCCCTATAATACTAGTGATTCCCCCATTACTATTTTCATTGTATCCCTTATTATTATTATTGTACCCCTATTGTCCCCATATTGTTATTAGTGTGCCCCATAGAAGCCCACTATTGTTTTTGTTGTGCCCTTATATTATTATTTTTATGTCGGATTTGATTATATTGTGACCCTGAGGTTTTATCATTTGTATCATCTAAGAATTATTCATTTGTGTAATGTAAATGAGCTTTCCCCCTTGAAGAGGCTGATTTTGAAGTAGTTGATCTATCTTTTCTTCTATTTTATGAGCTGGTTGCATAACATAGAAAAATGACCAAACTTATCGGAATCAAAACCCGCAACATTCCTTTCAAAGTTGTTGTTTCCACCTTCATTAATGCAATTAATAAGAGGCGTGCAAGAATCCACCGCTCCATGTGCCTCATGCATGTGGATGGTGGTGGAGTACCATGTCAACATCATTAAGTTAATTGGTTGGCAAGGGCGGGGCCTACTCAATCATGCTCACACCCCTATCGGGGAAAACTATTAGAAATGTTAACATCCAAGTGATGGAAAAATTATCACATCAACTAAATAAATCAATTTCATTACTCAAAAAACATATAAAAAGATGTGAAAATGCATGTGGTTTTACCCCAACTAGGTTTGTTGGCCAATTCTATTACCATGCTACATACAAAAAGAAAAATGTCCAACGGAGAGATCCACAACCTTATAGTCCTTACATACTAGAAAACAAAAAGAACTAGAAAGATAATGGTTACCATAATCAGTCATCAGAAATGATTGAACCAGGATTATCTAGCCCCGTTCCTGGAGGAGGAGGAGGAGGGTACATGTATTTGGCATGTTTCTCAAAGTGAGTAGGCCAAGCTTTCATCTTTTCGATAATCTTAGTCAACAAATTCTAACCATGCCAGACAACCACAATTATTTTGCGGACATGTCATTAAAGATAATGGATTTGCTCCAGCTTCGCCATAAATTCCTTGTGTTCCTCCCTTTGAACCCTATCATGTGATTCCAACATGTCTATGATAGATTGGACCATTTCCTAGAGCAGTGTAGTTCTCCTAGCATGCCTAGGAGATGCACATCCAACTGACCCCACACCAACCAAATTGTTTCTCTACCCCCGTTGCTTGAGACTTGGCACAATGTCCTTGATGTTCAATGACACCTATAACCAACATAACTACTGAAAGAAAAACATACTGCTCATGGAGCTTTATGACTTAGCTCATTGTTGTATTTACAATGATCAACCTCCTGAGAGGAAAACCAACATGAGAACATAACAACATGACACCCATAATGAAATGACACCCATACTGCTTATTGGAGTTGTATAAGATAGTTCATGGTGGTATTTGCATCCATATACATATGTACATATACCGAAACATCAATAACACATATACCCAAAACATATATCAAGGACATTTGCTAAACAAATGAATAAAAAATGATACATAGCCTGCATATGATCTTCCATCTCCCATGTAGCTTCATCAGGCCCAAAGTGCTTCCACTGCACTTTAACTTGCTCTATTTCTCAGTCTAGAGCATAAGAACCATTTTATGCAATATATACCGAGGTTTCAACTAGAATTATCCATCTGGCTCCACCTGCCACATGGAAAACATCATGGACTTTCACTGTCGGAGGCAGTGCAAGTCGATAGGCTATTGGTCCAATTCTTTCAGGGATCTTGAAAGGTCCACAAAAATGAGGTGACATCTTGGCACATGGCCCAATTCGCAGGGAGCTCTTCTTGGGCTTGATAGAAAAGTACACTTGTTCCCTAACCTGAAACTCCTTGAACAACCTATTTTCATCTGCATAGATTTTGTGTTTGTCCTATGCTGCCTTTAGATACTTTATTATCACCTACATTTCATGTTACATTTCTTCTAACATATCCAGTCCAATCAACACCATATTCATTGGATCACTCCAACTTATGGGAGTATTGCAACTTTTCCCATAGAGTGCGTCAAGCGGACTCATCCTTAAAGACTCCCGGTATCCATTGTTGTAAGCAAACTCTACCAGTGGAAGATACTCTTACCACTTTAAATGTTGATGCATCACATACATCCTCAACATATCCTCCAATATCTTTTTGACCCGCTCTATCTATCCATATATCTATGGATGATAAGCTACACTAAAGGCCAACTCTGTACCAAAACCTACAAACAACTCCTTCCAAAAATTGGAAGTGAACTTTACATCCCTGTCTAACACAATCTTCTTCGAAACACCATGCAATCTGACCACATCTCTAATGAACACTTGTGCCACATCACTAGCTAAATGCTTAGCCTTCACTGGAATGAAGTGTGCTACCTTAGTCAACCTTTCCACCACCACCATGATAGAATAATGTTGTCTAGATGTGCTTGACAAACCTATGATAAAATTCATGGAAATGACCTCCCATTTCCATTCTGGAATCACAATTAGTTGTAGTAGTCCACCTGGATCCTTACATTCTGCCTATACCTGCTGACAATCCAAACATCTATTCACAATCTTTGCTACACCCTTCTTCAGATTCGGCCAATAGTAAAGCTTGTTTACAGGTGTCAATGTATTTTGGTAGCCTAAGTGACCTTAATATAGTTTCGAATAAAAGTCCCTCAAGAAAATATTCTTGAGCTTGCTGCTGTCTAGCACATATATCCTGTCCCTAAATCTGATCAAGCCATTTGCTGAGATATTATAGTCCAAATCCCGTGCACCTGTACCTATATCTGTACCACTACATGTACATGTACCTTTACTCTGTTATAACCTTTTCATAAGCTCTCTATACATGTCATCATGTTGACATGCCTGTAAAATTTGATCATGTAAGTCTGTCCTATAAGAACTCATATCTGCAATGTGGTTTACATGTATTTTCCTACTAAGAGCATCTGCAACCGTGTACTCTTTACACTTGATATACATGATCTCAAAGTCAAGCTCACTAATCGTGGCCAACCATCTATCTTGCCTGACATTCAACTTCGATTGGTCAAACAATTATCTCAACCCACTATGATCACTCATCTATACAAGTCTCCTGCCAAGAAAATAACACCTCCACATCTTCAATGCATGAATGATCGTTGCCAACTCAATATCATGTGTTGGATGGCCTTGCTCGTGCTCATTCATTTTTTGCGACTCATAGAATCCTACATGTACCTCCTACATGAGTAATCCACCAAGTCCTCTCTTGCAGTAATCTATACGCACTACAAACGCTTTGTGTGGGTTTGTAATGTTTCACACTGGAGCGTTTGTCAATAACTGCTTTAACTTGTTGAAACTTGTTGCACATTCCTCTGTCCATTCAAATTTATTACCTTTCCTTTGCAATGACGTAATAGGATATGCAATCCGAGAGAATTTTATGATGAATCTCCTATAATATCTTGGTAGCCCCATGAATGATCTTACCTCATCCACATTTCTAGGAGCTAACCACTCCATGATATCTCTTATCTTCTCTAGATCTATTGTTCTGCATTCCTTGGAGAGCACATGTCGTAAGTAATGTACCTATGTTTGAAAGAAGATGCATTTACTGATCCTAGAATACAACTAATGCTCTCTCAACAGTCTCAACACTACTGCTAAATTCTCAACATGCTCTTCCTCATTCTCTGAATATATCAAAATGTCATCAATGAATACAATAACAAACTTGTCTAGATAAGGACGCAACACATTATTCATGAAGCACATAAAGGTAGCTAAGGAATTAGTCAAAACAAATGGAACTACAACAAACTCATAATGCCCATACCTGGTCCAAAAATTTGTCTTGTAAATGTCCTCTTCCTTGATGCATACCTAATGATATCCAAATCTCAAATCAATCTTTCAGAACACCATTTCTCCCTTTAGTTGATCAAATAAGTCATCAATCCTTGACAATGGGTACTTGTTCTTGATGGTCACCTTGTTAAATTACCTGTAATAAATGCATAACCTGAGAGTACCATATTTCTTCCTCACAAACAATATTGGTGCACCCCAAGGTGATACACTTGGCCTAATGTATCCCTTGTCAAGCATTTCCTTCAACTGCAACTTTAACTCTATTGGCTTTGGAGTGCTCATTCTATACAGTGACTTTGATGTTGGTGTTTCTCCAGGTATCAACTCAATAGAAAAGTATACATCCCTGTGAGGCAACAGCTCTGAAATCTCTGCTGGAAACACATCCTAAAACTGCTGCAAGATTGGGTACTTGCTCAATATGTTCACATCCTTATCCTCCTTACCTTTATCGCTAGAAATGTGTATTGCAAATAACACACACCCTTTTCTGCGACTATGTTTTTCCTGCATAGTTGTCACCATCCTAACTGATGGTGTTTTCGTCTTACCTTGCAAGAGTCTTTGCTCCCCATTATCATCCAAGCACTCAATGTCTTTGTCATACCAATCTGCTTTGGTCCTATGAATATATAGGCATTCCATACCCAAAAGCATACTATATGACCCTAATGGTAATCCATTCAGATGCGTTGTTGTAGGCATACCATTTAGTTCGAAAGCACAAGCTCTTACCCAATGATGAACTCTCTTCTTTATACCTATAGCCAACTGTACTAACCAAGATTCTACATGCACTTATTTATTTAAACCACCCTTATCCACCAATTCAGGACTAATATAAATATAATTAGATCTAGGGTCAATCAAAATAGAAACAACTTGATCAAAAAGCTTACCGTCCATCTCAATGATAGATGCCTGATGATCTGCCTGCCTATTAACTAGTGCTGCATTGATACAAGGAATGCTCTGCCCAACATCCCCAACAGGATGTGCCTCATGTGCACTATAGATTTGAGGCCTACCACCTTGATTCTATGGAAAATCCCTCTTAAGATGCTTCGTACCACATGTAAAACACTCCAACCACTTTGTACCATCACCTCTATTCTGCTGTTGTGACCGATCTCCCTTTCTAGCTGCATTGAACTTCTTATGTTGTGCAACATTCTCTTTCTCTTCTGCATTCTGAGGTGTTGTTCTTTTCAACTTCCATTTACCTTTACTTTTATCTTTTCCTTCTCATCCTTGTTGAGATTCTTTCTTACACTTTAACTATCCATAACAATGCTTTAGTTTCCCAATAACTTCCTCAAGTGATCAAGGCTCATCACATTCATTCTGATCTCTAAATTCTAATGACAATACACTGAAAAATATCTGAAATTTATCCTTTTCATATGTAAGATATAGTACATACATCAATAGCTCCAAGAACTTGGTCATATACTCCTCATTAGTCATCGATCCCATTTTGCGCTCATAGAATTCCTTGACTTTGTTGTCATAGTCTCTTTCAGGCAAATACTTATTTCTAAAGATGCCTTTGAATTCATGCCAACTCAACTCCTATATCCTGATGTCTTTGACCCATTTTACATCTTCGCACCAGATGTCTGCTTTACCTTTTAGGATGAGGATAACTATTCTAGCCTTCATATTCTCTTTATACTCATGCAGTTCAAAAAACTTATTCATACCAAGTAACCAAGCCTCTGCATCCTCAGACTTCTTCAGGTCCCCATTAAAATTTGGTGGCTTCACTTTCTTAAACTCATCTGGTAAGTACCCCCTATCACTCTTCTTGTAAGGGTGATATTGATGACGATAAGAACCAAAACTAGAATGGTACCTGTGTCTATCACCTCTCCTATCCAAAGTGTCCAAGAACCTACCATCTATGATCGTGTCATCTCTACCTGACCTGTACACACCAGGAGACCTACTTCCATATTCCCCATTAGATTCGTCATTCTTCCCATGGCTTATCCGAAGCGGTCCCTATCTTTGCATGTCTGACAAACTCTAAAGGATTAATGCATTGAACTCTGCTTGTTTCTCCTGTGCCTGCATGATTCTGTCATTATCTACTTTAGAACTCCTTATTTCTTCCTTAAAACTCCTCAATGTGTCTACTAAGTCAGAGGAGTGCCCAACACCATGCTGCTCATCTGATTCATAGGGAGAATATTTGTAGTCTACCATCTTGTTAGTCATCTTGATCTCTTTCCTGCAAGCATCTTATGTCAGCTAAACTAAATCATAAACAAAAAACGTGCCTTAGTATAACTTGGGGAGGATATCTCATTTGCAAGACCGACCAGATTAACACAATACATGTATAAACATAATCATAACAAAATATAGATATCATCCTATCATAGTACAGTCATCAATGCATGACCATATTAACCACACATCATGACCTCATGCATGACAACTACACCCATATCGATGTATGCATAACAACACGTAAGCACTTGACATACATAAACAACACATAGCCAATCATACACTCATGACGACGCATTCCACAACAACACCATCAACCTTGACATGGTGACATCACTGCAACCATAACCGACATCATGCATATGCGACAAGCACATAGCCCACAAGCATGACAACACATATGAAACCAACATGAATTCATGACCAATGCACTGCCAATCCAGTCCAAGGGCTGAACCATGCTCTAATACCACTATATAACACCCTCCTCCCATGTCTACCCAAGTAATCGTCCAACAGGGGTAAACATGTGATGATAGGCTACTATGATCTGATTCAACTTCCTAGGTCACCTTAAGGAAGCGGAACCAACAAAACATAACCAATCAGACCATCCACACATCCTACATAACCTCCAAGAGCTACGCCACCTTTCCAAGTGACAAACCCCTGAGGAAACTTAGTATTTCAAGGACCTATAGCCCCAGTCACTCGCTTGTCAAGCCCTCCAAGAGACTGAGGGTCCTAGTCGCTCCCATGAGCTTCCTTGAGTGTGACTGTAGCCATTTTCTACCAGTTTTATGCCAACGACTGCGATATTTAAGGCTAAATTCTAGGGCGAGGACTCGGTCACTGCCCAAAACTTCATGGAATTCACAAAAATGAGAAGAAACATAGAGGCAATGATGCCAATGAAAATTCTTAAACAAGGACTTGACTGGACCCCTACTATCCATGACAGGCATTTCGTCAAACATATCAGAAATATGCATTCTACAAGTTTAAAAAACAGGTCTGAGCATGGGGGTCTCATACTTATCTAAGAATCACTAAGAAGCATTGGTGCCTTATCACATTAGTTGCATTATCATCTATTTAGGTCATATATTCATTGCTCATTCATTCACAAATCAAAACATGATGACAACCATACATTTTCACTGTCATAAAACATATTCATAACCAACCTATAAACAACATAAATAATGAGGATACAATTACCATTAATTCCACATATAATTTAGTACATTTGCTCATAAAATACAAAGGAAAGAAACTCTTATTAATGAATGAAAAATCCAACCCGGTATGGGACTACCACAGTTCCACCCGACCGTAGATTGGTTGAGCAAAGTCTCTCTTCATCCAATCATCCCCATGCCATATTCCAAGCATGAATGTGGGACTCAAACCAAAAGAACCAATTAGGTCTTCCCAAGGCTAAACCACCTCACCCTCATCAATAGAATCAAGCTTTACCATAATCCTCACTAGATCACTAGGCCATAAACAAGCATGGATGCCACCAGATTTTCCCACCTACATCGTGAGTAATTTTCATGTCTCCTAGTCTCTAGGCTTTACCACAACCCAAAATTTGATCCAAGGGTTATTAGGCCATAATTGAGACACCACCCTCTAGGGTTCACTATATATCCTGCAATTCATCGACAAGGATTCCTAGGCCTAATCAAGGGCAACCACCTCTAGACTTTACCATATATTCTGCCATTCACCGGTCAAGGATCCCTAGGGCCATCGAGGCATACAATACCTGACTTTACCATAACCCATAGTCTGGTTCAGGGGTCACTAATCCAGTGGATTTACCGTGATCCATAGTCTGATTTAGGGATCACTAGGCCATGGGTTCTTTAATTTAGAGATCCACCTCACTCAGCTTAGAATCCATCTGAAAATCCTGCTCAACCAAAACATGAGAACCCCATCTCACCATGGCTATCCGGAAATGGAAAGGCAAGGCTGAAGAACATTGTAACACCTAGAAAAACCCATGCCCATGACAGAAAGAGAACCAATAACACACATGCATAACCATGCATGCCAAATCTAGCAAGGAAATCACACATGCAAATTGATACCTACAAGTAAACCCATTGTAGCTGCTTGATCCTACTTTTCCTTTCTTGATATTTTATTCCTCTTTGCCTTATTTGCCTTTCTTGATCCAATGTTGAAGTGCTCCAAGAAAACTCAAAGTGTCCAAGAGTGTGATAAAGAGAGAATAGAGAGAGAGCTCCAAAACTAAACAGACAAAAGGTACCAACTGTTCCTCAGAAGCCTTTTTATTAACGCGGCCTCTATTTTCTTCATTTTCCATTATTTCCTTCATTTTCCTCCTCACATGCAACCTATGACCTTTTACCTTCCTTTTCTCCTAATTTCCATTATTTTCATAAATAAATTGCCAAAAATTCCATTTTTCCTTTCCAAAGCCTTTGCTATTTCCTTTTGCATAATAAACCAATTGAATGCCCACACTAGGATGTTTTTCCCAACATTCAGCTTGGAATAAGTGTCCCATAATCATGGTTAATATTTTTCCTTTATTAAATTTATTTACATGGAATTTTCACCAGGGATGTTACATAGGCCTTCTATCAGAATAAATTTTTTTGCAGGAAATAAAGATACATAAAACTTATCAAAATATGAGATGACTCTTCCATCCAACTTGTCTCTCCTTTGAATGAGTCTATTGCCATCAAACAAGTCATCTTCTTGAACTCATGAAATGATGAATCAGAGGGAAAATTATGACAACTCTAAAATTATGCATACCTCTCCTCACAAAATATTCTCCTCTTCCTTCATAAGCTCCTTTCCTTTTTGTATCCATTCAGAACAATTAGGGAGGCTAACTATCTAAGAATTTTTTTTTTTTTTTAGAATCTTTTGTTATCATTTGGTAAATGAGAATTCTAAAGGAAATATTAAAATTTAATTTAATTTTTAATTAAATTTGGTACATGGGGGACCCTCATATGCTTTATAAAATTAATCATTCACTTGTGACCCCTGACATATCATGCACTCATAATAAAAATAATAATATAAAATATACAATATGGAATATATTGTTCCTCCCATGTATATCATCAACCAAATGTGTGTGTGTGTGTGAGTGAGCGATAGAAAAACATCCATATAATATAATTTTGTGCCTAATAAAAGTAGCCATCATATACAACTGTGCTATAAAAATAATCCTTATGCGTCCCATCCTATGAACTGCAAAATAAAATGTATGCATCATGAAAAATATCCATCATACATAATGTTTCCTTGAAAATCCCTTGTATTTCCCATCAAAATATGCATGTGAATGACCATAAAGCTCAACATATAAATATAAAAACTTAGCCATTATATATCAATACATATCTCCATTAAATTACATGTCATCTACCATAAATATATCAATATATAGTGTTGTCATTAAAAAAAAAAACATCATGCTTAAACTATACTATGAAGTAGTGCTTAAAGTGTGCCAAAATTTGGAACTATTTTGTTGATAGTGCATCATATACATATGCTGGGAGAAAAATTAAAAATTTGTCACTATGAAACACATGCTAAAAAGAAAATTGTATGCATCTCAAACCATGTAAACTATGAGAGCTCAAGATCCTTCTGTATCTCCTTGCCTTTGTTGTTCTCTCCCTTACCCCAAGAATGTATTTCGAGGGACATATTACTTATAGAATTTTCGCTCTTTTCACTTTTCTTTGCAGTGGAGGTATGCGAGTGGGATGACGTGGCTCCATATGAAGAGTGAGCAAGGGTTGCAAGAGGGGGATGAAGCTTATCAATGACAAACTCAAGTGATGGTTTCAGAGGTTGATTATGTGGTAATATCATAGCCCGTGAAGCTACAGAGGGTGCATGTTGTGCAGAAGGTGAGTGTGAATATGAGTGATGGGAAATGGAGGACCATATTGCATATCTTGAGGGATGCCAAATTGGATTTGCGTCCCATCCATTAAAGGTAAGATGTTACATTGTGGAGCTAAAGGCTATTTTAGAGGCAACTCTATAATGTTTGGATGCAGAAGAGGAATATTTTGTGAAGGTTGTGTGGATGGTTGGGGTTATAGACCTCCCAAATACAAATGTCTAGTTTGTGTAAGTTGATTGAATTCCTCAGAATCAACACCAAGTGAATGGAGAGATCAATCCTCTTGTTACGTTATTGTTTCCACATAACATTTCCCAATATTCCTTGGCCCGTTTTGTTATTATAACACCTCCTTCTACAAAATCTCATGATGCATGTATAGTATCCCACAATATATGCATGTAAATGGTTTTGTCCATGTAAATGCATATACTAGAAAAGTATGTCAGTTTTTAGATATCAATTTTTATTTTTTTTTGTAGATGTTAGATACATAAAAAAAACGCTCACAAGGAAATGATGAAAAGAAGGGAAGGTAAAAAAACTCATGCATGTTGGAAAAAAAGAAATAAACAGAGGTGTGCCATATCATGAAAAGGAAAATGGAATATTCTTTTGAAATTCTGATTTGCAAAGGCTATTTTAGGAATAGATACTTCATAATGGTTTTCCACATGTCATCATGTCCCCTTTTATGTAATGAATCAAGAAACATATATCTCATTAAACATATACATCTTATTTTGACCATGCATTAATGATTCTGCTATGCATATGACAATATGACCTTGAACAAACATGGAAAATAGATAAATATATGCCACATGTGACAACGAGGATATTATCATAGAGCCACAAAGTTTTATCTCAAGACCAATGAAAATTCAATGATGTTTTTTTAGCTCGAAAAAGGATTCCTTTTATACATGCTATGAGATTTGAATTAATGTGATACTGAAATGGGGGGATTCTCTTATATGCCAAGAAGAATTGATTGATTTTGAGACACAATGTTTCATACTATGAAAGGGCCTTATGAAAGCTATAGACCATTGTTTTGAAATGCTTACTATATTATTTGAAACTATGTATCAATTGTTAGAATAATTTATATAGAAAACACGGGAAAAGTAGTTTCCTTTGTCATCATATATTGGATTCACATCAGTTTTGTGCAACAATGGGAGCTTCATATGTGAGAATGAAGACCGCAAAAAAATAAAATGTATGTCATGGGTGGAAGCCATACTATCTAGATAGAGTTGTGGGGTGGTTAGGTTGTAATTCACAAATTGATGATGAGTTAGTGGTGACTTCCAAAACTTTATGACATCATTATCATTAGTTGACTCGAGATGAGAGGGAAGCATAATCATATGTTAAGAAGTAGAAGATGTCAACTATGGGAAAATGATTATTATACAATTGATTTAAAATAACAATGTTTGGATGGAATAAGCCCCTTTTGTGTTTTTGGAAAGGAGTAGGGGAGAAGCAACATCAAGTTGAGTGGGAATATCATAGTAATACAAACAATAATGATAGAGTTCATCAACTAACTAAAGATTCATAAACTGAGATGAAATGCCACTTATTTATGAAAGAAACTTGGACTTTCGATAGTGCTAAGACCACTGGGACATGTATAAATTCTAGTGGCGCTTTAAATAACATGGTCTCATATCATATTATATCTATATCTATATCTATTCTATATCTATATATATCTCTTATCTATCTATATATATATATAAATATTATATATAATTATTATATATATATTATATTATATATATATATATATAATATAATATATATATATATATTATTTTTTGTTTAATTAGAGCTTAAGAGATATTTATTCATGCCACATTCGATATATAGATGAATATCCATGATTTATTATATGATGAGTGAGTTTCTGATCAATAAAAAAGGTTGATGAGGTAGGACGAGTAGGAGGAAACATTGCATGGTCATAATTTTTTGGCAAGGCATTGCAAAAGGAGCTACAAAATTTGACTAAAAAACGAGTCTAACTATTTGTATATCTGCAAGGAGACATGGCTTAATCTTCATAATTGTGCATATATTGGAGGTTGGATGTTTTAAATACTAACCATTCTAGAAACAACGTTGCAAAGATAAATACTCACTTGATGTGTACAATAAAAGACCTGAGCTATTAGTGGTTCATGGTATAAGAAAATAACGATATACATACTTTTCATGCTAGCTTTAGTAAATAATATAAAAGTTGAAGGTTGGCAACATGCACCATATCTCTTGTTTTAGACATACAAAGCATGAAAAGACACAATGAAATGGAAGGGGAAAATGATGGAGGTATTAACCCTTATTGACATATACTAACATGCTTGATTACTGCGTATGCTTTCCACATCCAATGGAGACAAAGTCATACATTTTCTCTATCCTTTAAAATGGTGATGAGAGGTAGTTCCAAGTAGTTACCACAACTAAGACGACCTTTCTTTGCAACAAATTTTCCCAAGGTTTTTCTAATGTTTAGCTCCAAAATTGTATTCACTATCGCACCCAAATGAAACAATAACAACCCCTAGTTAACTTTCCATGTAAATAAAATAAGACCAAGGTTATGGGACACATATTCCAAGTTGAATGGTGGGAAAACATTGTAGTGGGCATAACTTTTGGTTTAATAATGGCTAAAAATGGCAAAGGCATTGGTAAATGAAAAGAGACAATAAATGCCATTTAATAATGAAAATAAAGGAAAATAGAAGAAAAGGAAGGTGGAGAGACACAAATTTGCATGCAAGGGAAATTAGAGGAAAAATGAAGGAAAATGAAAAAAAAATGGGACATCAATGATAAAAAGGCATAAGAGAAATAGTTCAAAGCTTTTGGCTTAGCCTTTGATCATTACAACTTTAGTCAATTAATTTTTGGTTCCCTCCTTCCACACTCTCATTCTCTCATACTCTTGCACACTTAGAGTATTCTTAGAGCACTCTAGCATTCACTTGGATTTGGAGAAACCAAGCAAAGGAAAGCAAGGTAGCACAAGGAGACAACTGGATCAACAACTACATCAAGCTTACTTTGTAGGTAACAGGTTGCATGTGTGATCTCCTTGCTAGTTTTTGGATGCATGGTATATCCATGTGGTTCCTTGGTTATGTGTTGTCATTGGAATGGAGATGTGCCAGGATTGACAACGGTTTTAGCCTTGCCTTGCAATTTCCTGGATAGCCATGATTTAGTGGGTTTTCCCATTTGTTTTCCAATTGGTTCTCACGTTTCCTATGTTTGTGGGTTAGAACAAATTATTTGGAGCTTTGAAACGACATGGGATTTCTAGAGGATATGGGTTGAGTTACTAGTCCCTAGAGCATATAGGTTGGGACAAATTCTTTGTAGCCGTGAAACAACTCAGATTCCCTGGAGGTTGTGGGTTGAGTTACTAGTTCCTAGAGCCTTGGAGAGTTTGGGAAGAGACCGATTTAGTTGATGTTAGTGATTTCTGGGCCATATAGGTGAGATCACTATGTTTGAGGGTTGAGGTGGTTTGGCCTCTAGAAGCCTTGGTTGGTTCTATTTTGTTTTAACCCTTATGATCCCACATTGATGCTTAGAATATGGTGCGGGAGTGATTGGCTAAAAGAGAGATTTGGTTCAGCCCAATCTATGGTTGGGTGGTACTTGGAAGTCCTTGACTTGGTTGGAAATTTCATTTGTTAATATGAGTTATTTTCTTATTGTGATCTATGAGCACTTGTATTGGTTATTATGGCGATCTTATTGATGATTTTTCATAGTTTCTATTCAGGTTATATGTATGGTTTTATGACGTTCTCTAACCATGACTCTTGTTTGCGATTTGATAAGTTACCAGTACCACTTGGTTGATGAATGCATGGGCTAACAAGTGTTGATGCAACTAGTTTGAGAGGGCATTGAGCCTTATTGGTGATTCTCAGATGAAGTTTAGAATTTTATGATTAGATATGCATCCATGACGTATAGCTTATATGTTTTTGATATGTTCAACGAAATGTTTATCTTATATCAAGCATGTATTGGTAAAACTCTTGCTCAAGTTTTGATTGTCTAGTATTGTTATCATCATTGTCATGATTATGGAAAGTTATAGGTAGTTCTAGGTAGTGATTTGGGGGCTAGTTTGAAAAAGTGGCACAGATCTTGCGACCGCATGCACTGAACAAGAAAATATGAGTCATAACCGCAAGAAGGCATGTTTATGGGTGCGGTTGGAGCCTCATAACTGCATGCAAAGTGTGTCAAAGGTGTGGTTGGAGCTTCATAACCATATGCATAGTGTGTCAAGTGTGCAGTTAGAACCTCATAATTGTATGCACAATGTGTCAAGCGTGTGATTAGAGCCTCATAACTGCATGCATAGTGTGTCGAGGGTGCAGTTGGAGCCTCATAACCACATGCACAATGTGTCAAGGGTGCAGTTGGTGAGTAAACCTAATGAAAAAGAGTTCTATCTCAGGGATTAATCAACTGTGGTGGTTGGTAGGCTCTTGAGTGATCTATAGTCTCTAAGGGATGCTAGTAAGTTTCTAGATTATAGGTCCTACTTCCATAACTGAAACTTGGAGGTCAGGTCATATCACAGCGACACCCTAAAGATTTTGTAAAAGTGGGTAGTGTGGGAGGAGGTGTTACAGAAACTACCTCCCCACTCAGGTAGTGGCTAAGAATTTTTGTCTTTGTTTACGGAGTGTCAATTCACAATAACGTAGAGAGTACCATCAACCTAACTGTCACCACGTCAAATCATCAAAACAACATTACAATTTAGTATATTTGCCAAGTTTGTGCTTACATGGATAACACCACAAAGTTTGACGTGATCATTATAAGATTTCTCATTCAATGAAAACTCATATCATAATCCTATCATATTATATCTTGAATTCATGAAATGCTACATCATTAATGGGATGATGCTCATGAGCCAGGGTCAAGCATTATCATTTAGTTAGTCGACACATATAAGATACCACATGTATTATGTAAACTTTGGATTAAAAATATTTTTGCACATGATATTTATAACACCAAACTCATATTGTAGCGCTCATGGCATATATCAAGGGTCACTCCATAATATAATGCTCTATGTGGAATTCAGAACATAGGTAGTGTATGTTTGCATAATAAACTTAAATTCGAGTGGGTAAATACCCAACCCCTTTTTTGTTTGAACCACTTCTCAAAAATCTCCCCTCTTATGTATATAGGGGCAATGAAATTCAACCAACTATTTTTAAGCCAATTTGACTTATCAATTGAGTTGCAAGAAATTATGAACCTAGGATGTAAAGGATTTATTGTTCACTTTATTGTAAAAATAAAATAACCCAACATGCAAATTATTTTAGAATAATTTTCTTAGGCGAGAAAAGTTGACTCGCACAAATATCACTTCATAAAACTCATGGAGAGAGGACTCCACCTATGACTCAATTTTAATTCTTATTGTTGAGAACATGAGATTCAATTTTTGTTTCTTTTAAGAGAGAGTCAATAGGATTCACAATGGATTGCACATTATGTGGATAAGTGTTTCAACAACCGGTATTTGAAAATGAATACCTCTTTTAGTTGGACTTGGACCCACTTGCACATGCTTCATAGAGAGAGATATCACAAGTACCACCTTCAAGGTAAGGGGAATCAAACCAAATTCGCATTGTAGACTTCGAGGCTACTCATTATGCACATGAGGATGAGGATGACGATTCTAATGATGGCCATTTGAAATTTTAGTTGTATTCTTGTAGTATCATGTTTATTTTAGACTATAAAGGCCATTTAGATCTTATTTCTTGATGTATGTTGGTTCAACAATGATTTGAACTAGGTGTTATTTTGGTTATATTCACCCTTACTTTCTATATAGATGATAACTTTTGCATATTTGTGTATAAATGGTTTGGATTCATACATATGCACATGAACATATATGTTTTTCTTTAAAATTTGAATATTTTGTGTTTTTGGTTTACTAGGTTTTTGGTCCGGTTTTTTAACAAGTTCTGATCAATTCCTAGTTCATAGCGGTTTTTCAATCAGATGACCAGTTCAATTCCAATAACATTTCCATGGAAACTATAGGTTGCTTCTCCAAGTTTGTATCCAGTCCCATCTAAAAGCTTTCAATCTCATCTACCAATCTCTCCATCCTATCCATCAAAGTAGACCATATTTGGGTGATCTCTTGGATACTTTTCCAAAAATCGAAATGCATCGACCTTCCAAATTTATTCCTCACAAGCCACTTCGATAGTCAAATCCTTTTGTTGTCAAGGGCTAGACATCCCTCCTTTCCTAAGATGCTTCCCTTGTATCAACTTGCTAGAACTCCACGAGTTCAAATGAATCCAGCACAAGACACCAATAGCTAACCTAACCTTTCCCTCTTGGGAATCGATCATAGGAAGTTCCCTTCCCACACTTGCATCCAATGAAAAAGCAATTTAACCTACAACCACTTCCTTGAGTTTAGCTCTAGCTCTTATACTTGCTACTTCAATGTACCTTTCCTTTGGCATTTTCCCTGATACCACTTGTCACGACTCAAGGGGCTCTGTAGGGTTACAAGGCATTGTTGGCACACCATGACCCTTGAAGCGTATTTCACAACTACATAGTGTATCACAATGCAGTATAAACCATAATCATACACATTACTCAATTTAAAGTGACTCACTAACATTTATTTTAGTACAACTGTGAAAATATACCAATTTTGGCAGTCTCAACCCTATGACACAACTCTCTTGCTTGAAGCAACTCTCAGACATACATAACCTTGGCTAGGATTGGACCACATGACATGTGGGGAAAAGATCTCCTCAGTTAACCATTGTATCACATCCACGGGACTGACAAAGCCCCCTCATTGTACAAGATAAAACTATCAAATTTTATAGCTTCATTAGCAAAACACCAAAATTCGATTCCTAGTCACCGTCACGGGGGCTTCACTCGGGGGCTTCACTTGGAAAGCAATGCCATACAGCATGCCTTCATATTAGGGGATTTATATTAAGGAAAAAATGACATATTTTATTGGGGGATATATAGGGGATAAAGGGTTTTTATATTGGTAGGTATAAAAAAAATGGAGCTCAAAGTTAATGAAAAAATAGAAAGGGGTATAAAAAAAATTAAAGAAAAAATGGATACTTATAATATCTAGTGAAAGTAGGGGTTTTTTAAATTATAAAAGTGTATCGGGTTTGTATTGGTAGGGGTTAAATAATGTGATTTTTAGACATATTTTCCAATATGTAGTCAAATTAAAGATATTGTTTAATATGCCACTACTGCACATATGTCAAAAATTCATTGAGTAAAACCCTGACGTATGTGAATTATTCATTGAGTAAATCACCATAATCACCGTGTCACCAAATTTCCAAACCTCAACCCAAAACAGCAAACTTCATTCCATGAATGAGTTTGCCGTGTTCGTGCTATATACCCGGCCACACTCTGTTTCGCAGCTCACACTTGCCTGAACTTCATTCTGTTTCATCTAGTGCTTGCTCCGTTCTCTGTCCCCTCAACCGACCTTCCTCTCCTAACACGTTGTTACTCATCAACAACGTTCACTTTTGTTTTCTTATCTATGTATGTATGCTTGGATGGGTCCACTATTGTTCACTGCACACACTCCCTTTTCCTAGAGACCACTCTAGGAAAGGCTGAGACAGCTACGGCAAGGGTGGAGGCAAGAGATTCATTAGTTTCAGATTTAGGCAGCTCGACCACTTTAAATCTGATTTAGGCAGCACGATAGTTTCAGATTTAAGCAGCTCGTTGGAGAGAGGATTTGAAAAGAAAACATTAATGCGAATAGGTACGCAGGCTGATGTCAGGTTTTGTCTTCACTCACCATAGCCACTGTGAGATCCAAAGACGCTAAGTGGCAGCTGGTAGTCTGTCATAGTCATCCTTAATTTTTGAGAGTGACGTTCAGTAAGTGGCGGCTGGTAGTCTTTCATTCCCATCCTTAATTTTTTTAGAATGTTCAAGATAAATGAGTGAACTGTACATCTAATTCCAAAATATTTTCAAAAATCGAATTAATTTTTGCAGTATTTCACTCGATCATCTCTCACTAATAGAAGGCCTGAATTTAACACTATAATGAGAGGGCTCTCACTGCAAGTGGTAAAGGGACAATCAAGCCAACTGCCAAGTCATGACAACCCAAATTGTTGTGAAGAATTATTTTTTTCTCTCTTGCTCGGATTGAGTGGTCAAGGACACATTGTTGCCTTTGTTTTCATAAAGTTGGTATCATATTAGAGACTCCAGGACCCACCATTCAAACAGGGCGAGGCCGGAGGTGTCCGAGTTATCAAATCTATCAACTTCTTGATTGAGTTGTCAAGAATTCATTTTTGCCACTGTTTTCATAAAGTTGGTATCTTATTATAGGCCAGGACCAACCATTCATACAGGGAGAGGCACCGTCCATCACGTCATGTTGGAAAGTCATGGCAACAAATATACAATTGGTTAATAGGCATTAAATAAGTGGAGGTTGTATATATTTATTTATATACTTATTAATTGATAGGTTAACATCTAATAATAAATATATATATATATAATTTGGTTCATTTAATACTTATAAATAAATTACTTATTTTCAATGGTCCAATATCAACTCAGACTGAACTCAGTGATAATTGTCAATTTGAGTACCTCCACTCTGTTTATTAAATGACAAGAACATGGCATCGCACTAATGATAATAAAATTTACATTCAAAGGTAGAAACAGTGAGGTAATTTTTTTTTTTAAGAATAGCATAATTCATATGTAAATTTGTTATAGTAGGAAATGTAAATTTTAATCATTTTAATGTTCAATTGTCAAGTAAGTAGTCTATATAATTATGGTTTATTTTTCTCCTTAAATTGGTCTTAACGCAGTTATTTGAAATCAGTTATGTTACACGTGTTTAATGCAATTTTTTGAAAGCATATTATATTTTAATTAATAAAGTTAATATTTTGTTTTTTTTTTT